>OY744610.1:27211228-27473728 GCA_963556255.1 Allolobophora icterica | reverse complement strand
GCTTTGTGACAGAATCGACATTCGTAGGGCTTCTCGCCTGTATGAGTTCTCGTGTGTCTACGTACACTGGCATCATCTGCAAACTCTTTGCTACAGAACTGGCATTTGTATGGCTTTTCTCCAGTATGTGTTTTTTCATGTCTCTTAAGACTAGGATCGTGTGCATACGTTTTGTGGCATAACTGGCACTTGTACTGCTTTAGTCTAGAAAAGGTTATCATCGTATTTTCTTCAGAGGAGTTCATCTTTTTGGTGATAACGAACACAAAATCATTACTGAAGAAAACACATTACGAACTGCCTGTCTTGTAGTGTCACATTGTTACTTCATGTCTTGTGAATTTTGGTTGGATATTTTGTAACGAACACCTGTTGCATCTCATGCTATAATTCTTCCAATTCCTTGACATCTTGATGAAGATCTTGTGTTTCTATAGCAACAGAAGAACCATCATGCATAAATATACATGTACACTGAATTGTGTTAGTGTGCTCATAACTCAGGTATGTGTGTGTGTTTTGTAAGTGTGTGGGTGTGTATGTGTGTGTGTGTGTGTGTGTGTGTGTGTGTGTACCAGGTAGCCCCTTTGACAGTTTCTCAAAAGGCAATACATAAATTAATAGATATATACATACCTGATACATGTTACATGTTCACATAACATTTACACCTTGCAGAACCTCTTAAAAGCACATCATAATATATAGATATATAGGTCTGTGAGTGGGCACCTGGAGGCTCGGACGACGGATACCTGTCTCAAGTGTGGCACCTGAGCCAAAGCAGCATAATGATTATTTTAGTACGATCCATGGGAAGTTGTCTGTGGTCTGTGAAGCCATGGAGGGGGAGGTACCAGCTTCCCAATCAGTGGACCATATAAACAAGTTTATGTAGTCTCTAGGAGTTAATAGAAATTAATGTACAATATCTGTGAGCTGAAAGATAATTATTGTGGCAGCCTCATGGGTAAGATGACTGCTGAGATAACTTCAGATTAGGTCTATGTGCAAATTATGGAACACTTGGGGCCCATTCATTATATTATTTGACACAGGTCTCAAATACTATATAATAATAATAGTAATCTTCGTTTATTAATTCAAACTGACAAGTACGCAGTAAGATTACATGATATAGTAGTAACAGACGATAACAAGTTTAACAGGAGTCGAATCTAACTGTATGGTAGCCATGCACGGCACCCATCTGTACTACTGCTCATTTTGCAATCGTCACCTAGGGAATGAAGGCTGAGTTAACCTTGTGGGGCTAGCGGGTATCAAACTCACGTTCTTCTGATCTTTGTGCCAGCGTGTTACCATTCAACCATCTCCCCGCCCGTAAATAATGAATACCGAAATACAATAATTTACAATAAGCAAAGGGCAATGAAGGTATATTTATGAAAATTAGTTTGTCTGAGTTAAGCCTTCAATGCGGATTCAATTGCACTCGCTATGCACTTCAAGTGATCCCAACCAACCAAAAGAAGTGTCTATGTGCACTGAAATCAAAAAGCAACTTCTCTTGTTTCTCTTGCTAACTGCACATGATGCATCTGGCAGTCAAATCCAGATGATCGCAAATGCGAAGGCAGAGAATATGGTACCATTGCCATTCAACCACATACAATATAAAATCTAAGTCTGTGGGTACGATGAGCAGTATAACTAAAACACACAGTTCTTTTCCTTCCATAACAACACAAAGATCCCCAGGCTGACATAAAGAAAACTGAGATCATGAATAATAATAATTAAAAAATTACTGAATTCAGTGGTAACCTGAACAAACTACTGAAGGGTCAAGCAGATGCCTACAGAACCATTTGTCCAAACAATGTGCATGCAGCACATTCGTGAGTGTATGCAATGTATCAAGGATACTAGTGTATTTAAGTACTTCACAGAAGCACTGAATCCAAGAGTTGAAACAAGGAGTGAAGCAAAAGTTATATCTTGAATGATAAAACATTGAATAAAATGTCAGTCTGCCCTGTTTCGTGGTCATATGCATATTCCACTTCCTCTGAATCAACACTGATGTTTAGAAGTTTTACTTTTAAACTACAGTTTCATACAACCCTTTACTATGATTCTGTCTTCATTCAATCCTTTTAATTAATCTGGTTATTACAAAAGAGTTATGCTGTTTTAATGGATCAAATGCAGAATTTAAATTGTCAGTTATAGCCCAGTAGAATACAATTTAAAGCAAAACATCTCCTACAGAAAGTAGACTCAATGGAGGGTGGATCCAGGGTTGTAACCACGTCTCCCTCCGTTTGGAAAGCCCCAGCAAAGAACAAAGGGCAGTAGTAGTGCACTCTGGCCATTCACCTTTTTGCCTAAACTCAGGCAGCACAAGAAACTTCTTCTAGCCTTGACATTTAACATCATATACCCCAGTAGACTAGCACAGACAGCACCCCAATTAGTTTCCTCTTGAAATGTGGCTATATTAAATTTTCAGTTACCATTACAATTGTAGATTCACAGCAAGACTTCAAAACTGCTAGAAAAACTAGTTAAGATGAGTTTGAGACAACAGATGCTGTGGTATGAGCGCATGAAACTGGGAGAGACATTGGCAAGTAGTGTACACAAAGTAGAGCACAACATTTGCAAATTATATAAAAACTGCTCTTATTATCAGTTAGTCATTCCTGCCAACTACAACGATCCTAACTGTATATTTTTTCCACTGTATTTTTTTAAGTAGGGTCAGCATCAATGACCCAGCAAGCAGTGCAGGCCTTATGATGTTTTGGGCCCCATGCAGAATATACTGTACGGGACACCATGGCATGACACAAGTCAAATTGTTTTTCATTGCTAATCATTTTATTTTAGTAGATTGTTAACAAGTAAAACAAGTCAAATAACTATACACGAGAATTCTGGGGTATAGAGGAAGTTGATTTTTATTTCATTGACAAAGAGAAGATTTAATCGAAACCCTAATATTATTGTTAGGGTGTCTTGTTCATGTTAATTTTCTGTGACATTTTCGGGCCACCCTAAGTTGAGGGCCCCGTGTGACCGCACGGTTCGCACGCCCCTAAGGCCGGCACTGCAGCAAGGCAACAACACAAGAAGTTGCTAACACTGGCTTCTTCTATTATTGTGAGGACAAGTGCAGCATATAGAGTGCTGCACGTGACCAGTAATAGTGTTGATGCTCACAGAACTTGGCAACTGTGCTAAGAGTTAGTTTAGTAGGCACTAGGCATGGTTGAGAAATTTCCTGAAATGGCAGCTTTTTGTTTATAAACAATATATATGGTCACCCCAGATTGCTAGAGAAAGTAGAGAACTACATGCAATCAGATAAGTAATTAATTCGTAAGTTTAATTTAAACATTGCATAGAGTTGGCCATGCCGGTAATTTTCATAAAACGATGGCAAGCAGTAGCCCAGGTTGCGAGAGAATGCAGAACGCGTTATGCCACCGTTAACTATCTAGTAAGAGCATGAGCAACCAGAGCCGCATTAAGGTTAGTGCGGGCCCAGGTGCTGTGATTACCTACCGGTATATAGCCATCAGCGCAGAGCCCAATTACAAGTACAATAAATTTTTTTTAATGTATTTCCGAAAATGTGGGCCTCAAAACTGCGGGCCCGGGTGCTGCAGTTAAAGGGGTGCTAAGGGTAGCACCCCTTTAAATCGGGCCTGTGAGCAACAGCAGAAAACTATTTATGAGTGTTGCATATTGACTCGAAGTATCATGTTACTGAATCGCTTCAGATGGTCACTAGGCAGCAATGAAAGACGATCTGGACACTGTTCAGTACTTCCAGCTCCAGACTACTGTAATCCTGGATGGAATTCTATTGGAATATAATTATACTTCCATGAACTCATGTCCAATGGATGGAGTGCTTATTCCAACCTGGAGAACTTAGAAGGCAGCATTTTCATGCATTCCGTTGTGCATCAATGCAACTTGCAAGACACTTGCACAAATACAAACTGAAAACACAATTTGGCACAAATCATGATTTGTATCTAACGTATCTGCACGTATTTGCCTGGCGGAGCGCATATTGCGCATTTGCGCAAACTTTTTATCAAACATTCATATGCATCACAGAAACTTGATTTAATTTATTAAAAGTATTTTCAAAAACTTTGTGTTACTCTTACTTACTGATTACTTAAGTTAACAGTGGCATAATAATAATAATCTTCGTTTAATATCTTCAAACTGACAACAACACAGTATGATTACAAATCAGTATGAACGGATGATCACAAGTTATTACAGGAGTCGAATTTAACTGTACACGGCAGCCATGCAAGGCGCCCATCACGTTCTACATCTCATGTTAACAACGCGCCATCTCGCAAATGAAAGGCCGAGTGGACCTAAATTTGGGGAGGCTTCGGGAAGCGATCCCGCTACCTCTTGCACTTCACGCCAGTGATGCTACCACTACTCTATGGACCCCCCGCATTCTGCATTCTCTCGCAATCTGGGCCACCGCTTGCCATCGTTTTATGAAAATTACCGGCATGGCCAACTCTATGCAGGCAATGTTTAAATTAGTGGTCCAATATATTCGAAGCACGCGAACTTCGAATGGATTGGGCAAATAAGAGAAAATAAATAGAATGGCGACAATCTAAGCACTCAGTAGCTTTTGCAATATTATTATTATTATTATTATTCGTTTATTGACACGTTGGCAAACCGCAACATGGTACATGAACATGACTAATTAGACAAAATAAAAAATAAAATAAAGTTTAACTCTACAACCATAATAACATAAATTTGTAGCAGGTACCAGTTAGGCGACTATTTAAGGGCAAAGTACAAAACTCTGGGGATGAAGTTAGAGTCATCCTTAGGAGGGAGTGCAAAGTCATGCGGTCGTTTACGTAATTTGTAATGTCGTTCTATCTTAGGGGGGAATAGACCTCTTAGTACGTGGAATGGGTTTCGAGACACAGAGTCCAGCAAACTTCTATCCATCCGCTCCACCAGCTGTTCAAAACTTGGTAGGGAGTCGCAGAGGAAACAGACCCTTTTTGCCCTCCGCAGAAATCTGTTCAACCTCTCCCGGTCCGCAGCTGAGGTTCTCCCCCACCAGGCGGGCGACGCATACACCATACGAGAGATGGTAGTAGCTACAGCCACCCGGTGCAAAGGCACTGATGGAAGGCCTTGGGATCTCAGGACCCTCAATGCATGCAGAGAGGCATTCTTTGTTTATATAATTTGTTTAACATGACACGCTAAAGCTACTGATGACCATAACCTACCTACTTCAGACTAATATATTATATTGCAATATTTCACATGTTCAGGTAGTCTAATTTCAGAATGACAAGGATGTTGTACCTCATGCGAACGGATGCAATCTAATGTAATTTATGCGTCGTTTTAGTCTAAAAACTAAAATAGCCACTTAATACATTTAATTCTTCTGTCAATTTTGGCTTAAACAATCTTATAAATGATTAGTAAATGCTTTTGAAAATCACATAAACAAAATTATGCTTCGTCTTTGTCCTCGATAAGAAAATGGCTCTGAGCTAAATGCAAAACTTATGAATAAGAAACTGGATTTCCGTGACTCTGAGGCGCGCCGATCGAATGAATCGCTCGAGAAGTTAGACTTATTGCTTCGCCTTCGCTAGGTGACGCGTCAGTTTATATATCAATCTTTAATTCACCAAACATTGGTAGCACAAAACAAGAATAATTATGCAAGAATATAGCGGTACTAGACAGGCGATGTTTCCTGGCTGGCAAGTATACCCCGTGATCGATCGAGTCAGTCGATCAAGTCGATCGAAACTCGGCCAAGTCGAGTCGGTCGAAAAATCTTCGACTCGATCGACTTGCAAGTCGAGTCGATCATATGTTTTGACAAGTCGAGTCGATCGTTGTTTCCTCGACTCGACTCGACTATGAAATATTTTCTTGGCTTTTTGCGGCTACTTCACAAAATGACCCACATGATGTGATGACGTAATGCTTTATAAACGCACAACTACCGTATTAACCTGATTTGAAGTTCAGTGCAAATTTTGAGCCTTTTGGTGATTTCGTATAGTGGAAGCTGCAGATACTTTTTCACAGTTTTACGGAGAAAATGGAAAGATTAAGATGCCTTAAAAATGCACAAGTTTCAGGAAATTTCGGAACAGGAGGAACTAAGTCTAAGTAAGTCAGTTATAACGACGACCTCAAAACGTTCGAATGTCTATATGTTAGGACGGGACTGAATACTTTGACTTTGGCCAAGAGCAGTGGCTCGGAAAGTGTTTAAAAGTTGTGTGAGCTAACCTCAGCTAAGGCTTCAGACCTAAGATGAATAGAATTATATTATATCCGATATAGCCAATAAGAATATTTTTGTCATTTTTTGCAATCAGTGGAAAAGTTTTTTATATATTGCCTATATATTCATGAAATGAAACGCGTCTATAGCACAATAAGTCAATAACTACTTTAGCAAGCACCAAATGCAAAGCGCCAGCCAAAAGTTGTGCGTGCATGCTTCTGCCTCGACGCTACAGAGCCAAAACTTGTGTGAGCATTGGCACCTTTGGCGCCATGGATCCCGGGCCCATGGCCAAGAGATAGTCCAAGTCGACAAAGTCGACCAAGTCGATCGTTTATTTGCCAAGTCGATCGAGTCGACGATCGAGAGGTCGACTAGTCGACAAAGTCGATCGAGTCGATCGACGGCCGAGCCAAGTCGATCGTAGTAGTTCGACTCGATCGATCACGGGGTATACTGGCAAGATTCAAATAATGCAAAAACTTATTAACACAGCAACTAGCTTCGAGGAAAAGCTAGGAACAAAAGACTTAACAAGGTCGTCAAATTTTGGCGATCATGTACAATCGGGGTGCCTAACCCTAGCCGCGAATTTTAAAATCCAGCTACCACCCGGAATCCATCACATAACATTATGTTTTAAACGTTACAACAACTTCGAGGACTTCATTAGAATTAACAATATTATTTTTAACGTTAATTTCAGTTTAAATCTATCATTCAAAAGCTCAGTTTCAAAATGGCGTCACCCCAAAAACTAGTCAACAGGCAGCGATGGGAGTCGACGTAGGGCCTACTGTGTAATTATTTATACTGTGGTGTAATCAACTGAACTTGTAATGTAACCACTATTTTCCTCTCCACTAGAGGGCCGCGTTGAAAATTGTCACACATGACATTTGGACTTCTCTTGTCCCTTGAATTATTGGTCCTTGCTTCACATCACGATGGAAGAATACAGGTAATTCTTCCATCGTGCTTCACATGCTACAGTTGGTGCCAAGCAGTGATATTTTCGTTAACGAAAACTAAAATTAGAAGTCAAAATGAATGATTTCGTTAACGAAAACTAGAAGTAAAAGTAGGAATTATTTCAGCAGCAAAAACGAAATTAGGAATTGAATTAGGAATTATTTGCGGAAGTAAAATTATGGGTAATCCTGTAGTTTATCGTCCCAAATTATTTTAATTGAAACGTTATAATACAATAAATATTAATAGAATAAATAATCATCGTTCATCCAACTTCTAGTTTCAGTTACATTTTCATCGATCATCCAACTTCTGGTTTGAGCTACATTTTCATCAATCTTCCAACTTCTAGTTTGAGTTTTACTAAGAAATGTTTTCATCGCTGATGCAGTGTAATTAATTTGGGACGGTAAACTACAGGATTACCAAATTATGAACGAATTATTTTCAGAACTAAAATAATTTTACTTCTTGTGGCGCTTAAGTTGAGACGAAGGCGAGTAAAACTGTACGCGATCCACACACATAATCTGGATAATCCTGGGTTTTAGCGTCCGAAATTATTTACAATGCATGAGCGATGAAAACATTTCTTAGTAAAAGTTAAACTAGAAGTTGGAAGATTGATGAAATTATTACTGAAACTAGCAGCTGGACCATCGATGAAAATATTACACATGATAAAATTCAAATTAGAAGTTGGAATTGCGATAAAAATATATCATTTTAGTGCCGATATCATTGCCGTGGATGAGAGATGAAAACATTCCATAGTAAAACTTAACTAGAAGTTGGAAGATTGATGAAAATGTAGCTCAAACTAGAAGCTGGATGATCGATGAATATGTAACTGAAATTAGAAGTTGGATGAACTATGATTATTTATTGTATTATAACGTTTCAATGAAAATAATTTAGGACGCAAAAACCCAGGATTACCATAATCTGTTAGAAAACCGGTTGAGATGAAGACTCTGCGCATACCATTCTCGGCGAACATGTACAATCGGGGTGCCTATCTAGTATCTGGGTGGGTGTCTTTGCATCGTGAGAGTCGGTTAGGGTCAGGGTAAGCGTCGTGAGGGTCGGTTAGGGCTTAGGGTTAGGGTCAGTGTAGCCTATGTATTTGTGCGACTAAAACAACTATACCTGTGAGTGGAAGCTGGATTTTAAAATTCAGGCACCCCGATTGTACATAATCGCCCCATTCTCGATGTAGGCCCTACTATCTTTGGTCTTCGTTGTCTAATAATAATTGTCCCCACTTAATAACGTACCAACGACCTCAGTTTCATGCGCCATTTTATATCGAGTTTGATCGTGAAATTGTAAAATTATGAGTTTATCGAGAATGTTGGCCGGAAGGAAGCGAGATAGCCCCGTTTTGAGATTTTTCCACTTTGATGAAGCTACAGGCAGATCTACATGCTAAGTACCAAACGGGGAAAATGGTGGAAATTGTGGACCAGTACATGCTGGAGAAATACAATCAATTAATATAAGTCTCAAGATGAATGGTAACACGCTGGCCTGAAGAGCATTAGATTTTGAAAAGTCACAGTTCGATACCCATAGGTCGACTCAGCTTTCCACTGCCTAGGGGGCAGCAGTAAAAGGAGCGGGCGCCTAACAGGCTGCCAAGGTGTGTGTTAATTAAGATCTTGATAACTGTACTGTCATGTTTTTTTCTTTCTCGAGACAAGTTTGGTGTGCTCGATACAAGCATTGCATATGAACAACATGTGCCATATTTTTTCGTGTTTACTGACAAGCTCACTGACAAACTGCAGCAAGTTTGGTGTGCTTCTCCATGCAAGTGTTGCATACTTTTACAGCGCGGAAATTAATAGTTATTTGGAAAGCTAAAATAAGAAGTAAAATAAGAAGTAAAATTATTTGAGAACTAAAATAGGAATGATAAGTAAAATTATTTGCGAAGTAAAATTAGAATTAGAAGTAAAATTCAAGAGCTCAGAACTGAATTAGAACTGAATTAGGAATTATTTTCAGAAGTAAAATATCACTGGTGCCAAGCAGGTGCTTGGCTGTTGCCATTTCCAGAATATCCAAAACTAGGAATTAATGTTTGCAACGAGTAAACAGTGGAGTTCGTTTTGTAGCGTTATTTTGCAAGCTGACTACAGTTTTACAAACTAGTTAGCGACTTGCGGAAACAGTTGGCTGAACAGTCGAAGTTTGGTTGCCTGAAAGTACTGACGCTGCCTAGGAGACGCACAGGGTCTAGACTGACTAGGTTTTTTTATGGTGACCCATATTGGCAGTGTATCCTTGTTTACCGATGGCCTAGCCCATGTACCATGTTTAGCCGGTAGAGAATCTAGGACAGCAGTCATAGTGTGTCATCAGCATTCCCTCTCTGTGGTATAGGTGGGGTGATTTTGGTCAAGATAGCAACCAGAGTGAAGTTCCAGAGTGGTTGCAGCTGAGCCAGCTATGGCATTCATCACAAACTTAGTCAAGCATCCTGAATATGGAATGAGGCGTGAATTCACTGTTGATTGTTCAAACTAATTTTGATGATTATTTAAGCCCCTCCCTCATTATTTGACCCAACCAGTAGTTACAATATTAGTAATAATAATGATAATATAGTAATAATAATAATAATAATAATAATAATAGTAATAATAATAATAATAATAATAATAATAATTGCTATCTTCGCATCTTTTTCTGCCTATTGTCTTCGAAACACTGGACTCAATTAACTCTGCTGGGCTTGGTTACATCTGTGAGTTTGGCCAGTGCCTTTTGATCATTTCTGGAGATTTTCCTTTTCCAGTGCCTTTCCATCTGTATCCAGTGCTATAATGCCATAGCATTTCAAGGCATGTTCACTGCTGTTGCAGAGGACAAGAGATGATTTTCCAGATACTCATAATAGCTCTTGCATAACTTTTTACTGCTGAGGGATTACACTTGCCTCAGATATTGATAACTATAATACTAATAATGACAATAATAATAGTGATGCATTCTAAATTGCTTAGAGTAATTTTCCACACTCTTTGGATTCCATCCATGGGATTTTAAATAATAACAATAATATGGATAATAATAATAATTATATTGTATTTTTATTATTATTTAAATTGTACATATGATCCCTCGGGACTTAAATATTAATTAAAATAAGTAAATCATCTGGAATGGCCTCTATTCCTCAGGATTCGAGAGAGGGAAAGTGCCGCGGAAAGCTACTGCGTTGGATTGTCAACGTCAGGCATTGGAAGAGGTATGATGTTTCTCGTACATCACCGGAGATGGTGCTCAGTAGGGTGCATCGAAAAAAAAATTTTTTGAAAAGAATATTCTAATAGTTACCGATAGGTGCCTTTCATACTGCTTAGTTAGCATGCAAATTTTAGAATTTTTTGGATAAGTTCTTGAGGTGCCCCAAGGACCCTCAATGTTCATGATTTGAAGGCTCCGGAGCACTGCATTTAACGTAATTTGTTGTAGGGCAAACTAATTAATGTATAACTTTAAAGAGTTCTGTTGATCTTTTAGTAGGTAGGTAGCATGGGCGGCGATCCCGGGGGATCGAGGGGGACAAGACCCCACCTTTAACAGTGGGGGAGCACACCAAACATTTGTCCCCCGCCCCAATTTTGAAGAAACACGAAAAAAGGTAAAAAAGTTATCGTGCGTGAGCGGGAAAATTGTTTACCTCTTTTTAAGCCAGATCAGTTCAAAACTCTTTTTTGAGCAGATCATTTCAAAAGTATCCCCCACCTGTCAAACAGGATCGCCGCCACTGGTAGGTAGCAATCCATTCGAGTTCCCAAAGATGACCAGGAGTTTCTAACTGACCAGAGAACAGTAAGGTTGATGTGTATCAGCAGTGTCGACAAACTTACAACAAATAAGCTTGTTAACAAGCAGAAAAGAAAAGCTAAGCAAGTTCAACGAGTCGAAATATATTGCGTCATTGTGTGGTGAGGTCATGGATGTTAATGATGACTCAGTAGACGATTCTGAATCTAGTTTCAATACCAGCAGGTCAAACACTTGTAATTGACCAGAAGATGAAACTAAAGATCACACTGTTCAATTTAGTAGTAATCAACTTGTGATGAACCTGCATCGAACGTTGTAGTCAAGAGACTTTCGAAGTAGACTACCAACATTTAAGTTAAGCCTGTGATCGTTATGGTGTTCCAGACAGAGCAGCTGCTGAGATAACACCATCCGTGCTGCAGGATTTCGGTGTTAGGCCTATGTGATGCTGATTTGTCAAATGTAATTGACCAAAATAAAAATTAGACGTGAACGATGAAATTAGCATTACGAGCTGGTAGACTTGAACAACGTAGGTGATTTAAAACTTGCTCGTTTTTTTGATGGTCGAAAAGATAAAACTCTATAGTACATAATGTCAAGGAAGGAAATAAGTATACTACAGGTGAGCTGTTACCGAGGAAAACGTATCGTCGGTGAATGAAGGAACTAGGATCGACTCACGTCAGACATATCACCCACGACTAGATCAGCCTTACAAAATTGTTAACCACATCGGAGCATAATAGGCTACTTTCACTACATACATCGCCAGCATTTGAAGCTCTACTGATGGTTTGCAACTGCCAATGTACAATTGCAATATTCTATTGCAGTTGTCAACCACCGCAAGTGATTCGATGTTCCATGGTCTTTTTCTAGATTAATTCATCGAGCACTGGCCTCTAACGACCGCATTACTAATGTCCCACAATACTGCCGGTCACTACTGAGGTCAGTTAAAGTTGCAGGTGGAAAATCCTATTCAATTTTATCAAAGGACACTACTGGTAACTGTTTACACGTTAATAAACCATTGTCAATTGGTCCAGAGAAAGGACGAGGACCGCTTGTTGCTCCATGTTAACTGACGACCTTAAGAAAAATGCGTATATCCTGAAAGCTTGGAAACTGTATGGTCTGGAATTCGAAATTCGTTCTTCCTGTGCTCAAGTGTGATGCCACTGATGAAACTGAACTCATTTTCTGGCAAATATGCGTAGCAGAACACCACTAACATTGGAGGTATCTGATGAAGTAATGATGCAATTTGTATCGACGCACCCAGCACAAAAGTTCGACTCTCCTAGATTCCCATACCACTCATAGACAGTGGGGCGTTATGTTAAAGTTGGGACTGAGGCTTGCAGTTGCAGTCTGCGACATCAAAGCTAGGAACGGTTTCATAAGAACAAGATTGGAATCTAGGCGAATAATGCCGACTTTTAACACTAAGAAAGAATATCGCGTAGCCTGACTCCTTATAAGCCTACTTGCATTAATGGGATAAGACTACTACTGTAGTTTACCGTTACTGTAGTTTAGACTCAACTCACTGTTTCATCATTGGTGTAATGGACATAATGATGGAATAATATACCGGTACCTAATATGTTATACCAATATTGCATTTTACTTCTCATCAGATTCATACTGTAGATGCTTGTTTTTCTGGACATTACTCCTTGCATAACATGGGCAAACACTGTGCGTCTAATATCAAAACTTCAAGGTCGTTGGGGCACCTCAAGGTCATGTGCTAGATTGATGAAATTGCACCAGAATACTGCTGACATCAAATGGCAACTACTTTGCACTATTAGAAATAAAAATGAGACAAAATTTTTTTCTCCCATTATCATCGATGCACCCTAGTGCTCAGGCTCCTTCCAAGCACTGTGATAAAGGCCAGGCCGTCGTTATTTCATATGTTGTTTTGTATTATTATTATTAGCATAATACCTGCTTGCTTGGCTGCCTCCATGGCTGTGTGCATGCCTGCCTTCCTTCCTGCACAATTTATAGTTGATTTTATTGAATTAAATATGTGCAAGTCAAATAAGACTGACCAGTATTTGTAGTGTCTTAAATCTGATTGTATTACAGTAAAGGCTCAGAATGGCTGAAGAACAATTATTAGAAGGAAGACTGGAATTGATTAAGATTCACAGAAATCTGCTTGAGGAACGGATGGATCCTGATTTCGGTCTCTTGGATAAGCTGCTTGCAAGCGCAATTCTAACCAGGAGGCAGATCGACAGAATCCGAGCTCAAGAAACTTTCCAAGACAGAAATGCAAAATTGCTCGATTATATATTGGAAGGAAACTTATATGACAGTTTAATTCAGTCCTTGAGGGACTCGAGACAAAACCATGTTGTTAACTATCTCTCTAGAAATGGAGGTATGCTAAAAATTCTGCCAAAAATTTATTAGACTGTTCAGTTAGTTTTCATGTACAAAACTAGCTCACAAAGTTTCAGCAAGAGTCCCTATGGTCATAATGTACTAATTCAGATGCTGTAAAGCAAAGTTTAGTTACTAATGTCTAACTTCTTGGGTTTCTTGGTGTCAAATTACTGGTCTTTGCATTGCCTCAAAATGTGTTCTTTACGTTATGAACCATAGCATATGATCGAGGCCATTTTATAATTTTTCAGTACAAAATGGTTGCTATCTTGACCAAAATGACCCGCACTAAGCACTGCCCTAAGCAGTATAGTATTCTTGATGGATTAAGTATTGTAACTTGAATTCATTTTATGTACAGTATTCCGGACTTTGACTTTATCGCTGTTATATACGTACATCTGGTATGATATATATTCTGACTGATGTGTGCAACTGTGATCTTCTGCCATTTCATTGTTTGAAAAATTACAGCACTTTTTATGTTTCCAGAGTATGAAATGTAAGTAAGTAAGTAAGTAAGTATATTCTTTATTAAACGCTAGCAAACGCACAGCGCTTTACATACAATTATACACAAAGAGGAAAGAAAAATATAACAGTAATAATGACGTTAAATTATAAATGAAAATAATAACAACAGAGCCTAGCTGTATAGCATTCTACCCAGGAAACCACGTCGGGTAAGGGAGTCAAATCTAGGGAGAACCAGATTATGAGAACGTGGGCGCAAATCATACCCGGTCTTATGAACAGGAGGTAGAAGGTCGTGGAGGAGGTGACTAGGGTTTTTGAGAATGTTCTTAAAGAGATCACGATCAGCTTTTTTGCAAAGTTCATCAAAAGTAGGAAAAGAAGGAGGGAGGTAGCCGAGATGAACCAACTTACGGATAATTGCGCCCAAATGATCAAGTTCCTGCTTATTAGCAAAGCCTAACCATACCTGGGAACAGTACAGCATACGGTTGACAGTGGTAGCCCGTATTACATCATGAAGCAGCCCATGAGAAACTAATATACGATGAGCGTAAAGGGATTGTTTAGCCTTTATGCTTAGTTTTTGGATATAGGGAGAGAATCCAAACTTATCGGTTATTTCAATTCCTAATATTTTTATTGAAGAGACCCTTGGGATTCCGCATATAGGTGGTGGATTGGATTTAAGGATCGTCTTGGGCTTGGTGAAGATAATGTCGCTGGATTTAGAATGGTTGAGATGAAGATTGCATCTCTGGGCCCAGGCATTTATGTGATCAAGTTCTGCAACAGTGGTGGAGATATTAGAAGCTAGTATGAGAAGATAGCAGTCGTCTGCATATTTGAAGATGCGATTAAAGTGGTAGAGAGGTTTAAACCTGACATGGCTACAACAAAATTGGTAGGACCCATGCCGGAGCCCTGTATGATACTTGCATTAATTCTGGCCAGGGTCGATGTGATACCATGGAACTTAGTGCAATGGCTGCGGTTACTGAGGAGGGAAAGGATCCAATTATGAATATTGATGGGGATGGGTAAGAGGGCCAGTTGGTCGGCCAGGAAAGAGTGTCTGACAGTATCAAAAGCCTTAGAAAAGTCTAAGGCAACGAGGCGGACATACGGTTCTGAATTGAGCGAGTTAAGTATGAAGTCAGAAATAGTAATTAAAGCAGCAGAAGTGGATCCGGATGGTCTGAAAGCAAATTGATCAGCAAACGAACGGTTCTCAGCAGGGTTAGTGAGAATGGGGTAAAGATAATGGCGCACAACCAATTTCTCAAGTATTCTACATAGAACCGGAGTGATTGAAATTGGCCGATAATCGGCTTCAGTGATTGGACATGGAACCTTGGGGATTGGGGTGATAGAGCTGGACCTCCATTGATCGGGGACTGTGGAATTGCTTATCGAGAGATTATACAAATGCATTATGGGTTCAGCAAGGAGGTGGGCCATATTTGACAGAAGCCATACAGGAATACCATCAGGACCAGTTGAACAACCGCGAACAGAAGAAAGAGAGGTGTGAATGCTAATAACACCAAATTTACGTGGGTTGGGTTCGAACTCATGGGCTGACAATAACATCCTAGGTAACTGGTACTGGTCATCTGTTGAGATGTCACAATAGTGTTGGTTAAGTGTTTCAGAGTTAATATTGTTATTTGTTAAGTTACTCTCAGCGACACGCCCATTTCGTAGGCGTTTAACCTCAGACCAAAGTTTCTTTGATCCACGGCACAAACCATCAAAAGTGGCGACATTACTATTAATAATGATGCGATTTACTCGGTCAGCAATGGCTGCAGCAGCCTCAAGGTGGTTCCGTTGAAATAGTCTGTTGCGCTTTCGCAGTAGATATTTAAGAAACGGAGTCATATACGAATTGTCACGATCTTTAATGGTAATCCTTTTGATAGGAAAGATATGATCAGTAGCAGATCGTATGGTAGAATAGAATTCGTCGAAGGAATCTTGAGTTGTAATGACTGGCCATTGACTGATCATGAAATCCGGATCCTTGATGGAAATCATGAAGCTTTTGTAGATCTCATTGAGCCTGATGACCTCATTGTTCGGCTGTATTCAATGGAGATCATTAATAGGAGACAGAAGGACTTCATTTCTTCAAAGCCTACAACATTTGGAAAAAATGAAGCTCTGCTTGATATCTTACGCAGGTGCAGTTTAGATGATTACTTGAAAATGATCGAATGTCTAAATGAATCGAATCAAAGTCACATTTCAGAGTCGCTCATCAATGGAGGAGGTAATTATTAGCAAAAATTATATTAGTTACTATTATTACTTGGCAACACCATCAGTTGAAATTAACAGGGCTAAGCTTGGGGAATGCCATATAGGTATTACTGTGGAAGAGATTACTTTGTCAAATGATTTTGATAAATAAAATCAAGTGAACTGTAGTGAGCAGGTGACTTGAGTGTACTATATGTGCAAAACCAGAACAATGTAAAGCCCACAAATCTGATGAATGATGATTATAAAAATCAAGTAACTTGAATATATTTTATTTGCTGATCGAACTAGGTAATCTAAAAACAAAACATCTCTTGTACCGGTAATTGAGAAGTTTCAATCACGTGTCTGTGGTGCTTTTAATATTACCTTAATAATGTTTAAACAAAACAGAATAACACTCTGCTTTGATACTGATAAGGTTTCAGTAAGCCTGATAAAGTTTAAAAATAGTTTAGCTAACTGAGCAACTTCCTTGTGATGGAGAGAGTGCATACTAGAAGTTTATCTGAGGCCACTGATGGCAACTGGGTGAAAGTCATTAATGTTTGCCTTGAGTGCTTCATTAGACAGATGTTTCAAGTGATATTTATCCTTAGGCAGTGAAACATTGCGAATTCATTCATTCTGGAAATTTATATAGTGCCTCTTTAAGAGACCTACACGTTCAATACTTTGTACAAGAGAGTAACCAAACCTGTTCAATGCAAGCTATATCGATTTGTGTTGTTTCTTATTTGATGTCTGAATTACTCAGCACAAAGTCTGTGGTGTGATGAATTTCTCTTTTTGATCCATATCTGCTTCAGGGCTTGAGGTGAATCACTTTTGCCTTTATTTTATAAAAGGCGACTATCATGATGTTTGCTGAGCGAAACTTTGTAGCATCGGTTTTCTTCTACATGTAAAGGTTATTTATTTCAGGACGTACATATTTAAGCTATGAGTGCTTTATTGTTTTTTGTAGTGATTGTTAGAGTTCGAGCTGAACTAGAAGTACCAAATCTGAATCATGTAGAACAAGACATTGTCAATTCATTTACCAATTCTCTGCGCAACCAATCATTACAGGAATCCAATCGTATCTTGCAGTTAGTTCGGCTCAACCTACTTGCTGTTAAAACAGGGCATAGTCTATTGTTATGGTTCTATTGCAGAACACTTGATGAACTAGATAGGCTGAATGTTAAAGCAATGAGCGGGGAACTGAAAGACTGCATTGAAAGGACGTGCAACGAGTTGCGTAACACAAAGAATACAATTAGAGTCACGATTTTCTGGACAGTCAATGAATACAGGAGCTACAAAAATCGCTTTGGAGGTATGTAAATTTTTCTGAACATTCTATATCATTTTCTGTTTCCTAGGTATGTATCTGCTGATATATCTGTGAAGCATACACACAGCCATACAGGATGACGCCGCGGAGCTCTAGAGATGTTGATTGTTCAATCGGTTCGTAACGACACCGCTGGCTTTCCTCCGCCTGAGTTTCCTCCGACCGACTAGCGACTCTCAGCTCTGCATGAGATCTCCTGCCTAGAGCTCCACGGCGTCATTCTGGCCTCGGCTGCGAAATCCTGTGAGCTTGACTCCCTTCTTGCTTCAGGACTACATCGACGTGCTTCTTCCCTTCCTGACCCTCCTGTGCAATTCTTCGCTCCGTGACGCCGATCTTCCGGTCTCGCAGAAGAGATCGATTGTCATGCCGATCCTCAAGAGAGCTGGACTCGACTCGTCAGATCCAGCTAACTTTAGGCCAATAGCCAATGTATCATTTATTTCTAAAATTATTGAGATGTTGATTGCTCAGCAACTGTTAGCTTATCTTGATGGAAATAACCTACTTCCGGTGCATCAATCTGGCTTCCGTAAGGGTCACTCCACTGAAACCATCCTCCTCCGGCTTCTTTCTGACTTCTATGGCGCCATTGACCGCTCCCAAGTCTCTCTGCTCGCACTCTTTGACGTCACAGCAGCCTTTGACTCGGTCGATCATGACATCCTCCTCCTCCGTCTATCCATATCTTTTGGCCTTTCTGGAAAGCCCCTAGAATGGCTGGCCTCCTATTTACACAACCGCTCATCTTCTGTTATTTATGGTTCCACTAGGTCCCCTTGGGTCCCAGTCCGGATCGGCCTTCCTCAGGGTTCCGTTTTGGGTCCCCTCATATATTATTTTCACCTCGGATCTTTGCCATCTTCTTACTTCCTGCTCTCTGTCTAACCAGCTTTATGCTGATGATGTACAGGCTTACACTCATTGCTCTGCCTCTGATGCCGCCACTGCAGTCCGCCTTATGTGCCTTTCAACTGACTCATTGGTAGCCTGGATGTCTTCTAAGCGCCTCCGTCTGAACCCCTCCAAGACCCAATATATATGGCTGGGTACTCGCAGGCAACTTGGTAAGATTGATCTTGCTAGCCTTGCCACTGAATTCCCTAATATCGTCTTCTCCACTTCTGTCCGCGACCTTGGTGTCACCTTGGACTCTGAACTCACCCTCTCCCAGCATATTTCGCAGCTGAGCCGGGGTTGTTATTTCCAGTTACGTCAGCTCCGTGTGGTCTCCCGCTCTCTCTCTCCCAAGCATGCAGCTACCCTCGTTCATGCTTTCATTACCTGTCGACTTGATTACTGCTGTTCTCTCTATATTGGTCTCCCTCACACTCGACTGCATTGCCTTGAACGCGTTCTACGCTCTGCTGCGCGCCTCGTTGGGCGCATCCCTAAGTTTGGTCACGTGTCTGACTACATGCGTGACGTCCTCCACTGGCTTCCTTTTTCGCAACGCATTGTATACCGGGTTGCTTCTATTGTCTGGCAGTGTCAACTTGGCCGCGCTCTTTTCTATCTACGTGAGCTCTGCTTTCCAGCGTCCGCACCTCTTGGTCGCCGTTCACTCCGTTCCACCGCCCGCGGTGACTTACATGTTCCTTTCGCTCGCACTGCAACCATGCAACAGCGAGCATTCTCCGTTGTCGGTCCCACTATCTGGAACGGCCTTCCTGTTGGACTGCGGTCTCTCCCTCGAGACTCGTCCACCTCTTTCTTCTCTGCTCTTAAGGCTGTTCTCTTTCGTCGAGGTTGGGCTGGGAGCGCCTCTGAATAGTTGCCTTGAAGAGCGCGCTATATAAATGTCTGGTTGATTGATTTTAGGAATTCACGGTTACACCTGCGCGATTTATTACACCAACACTATAAACCAACACTATAATACTTTCATCTAGCGAATAATAATTAAATAATTTTGGAAAAATGGAAAATTGGCGGCCCCTAAAAATCGGCGGCCCTAGGCGGTTATCCAGTTTTCCTAACGGACGAACCGGGCCTGCCTAGATCTGTTATACTTGTAATCAATTTATACTGCTTTTCATCAGCGGTAATTTATCAGCGGTTTCTCAAAATAGAAAGAGATACAAACAATGACAGAATAGTGGCGATTCAGAGGTTTTGAATTGATAATATGGAATGGTAAAATGGTCAAAATATGCGGCTTGCTACACATAGTCAAGTCGCCTGCCAACTCAGGTTTGAGATCAAGCTCTATTTCGGTGTCAGATATTGCAATATATATATTTATTTGGCTTTGCATCAGTAGCCTATCGCGTATGTATATATATATATATATATATATATATAATAGATAGTTTGATGGTGTGTCTGAGCGAGGCGCGAGGCCGGCCCGCTGTGCATAGGTAGGGGCCTAATTATATGTTGCTCAGGCATAGCAAGCACGTGTTTTAAGCGCGCGAAGATTTCTGCTGACAAGTTGATGTTTCAAGTTATGTAGAAAAGTGTTGCTGAATATATATGAACTCTGTATTATAATATAAAGATTTCGGTGTAGTTCATGAAATAAAGATACTGAAAACGTTTCGGACGGTGTTTGTGTTGATGTAAAGGCCACGTATACTGTATAGATAGATACTTATACGTAGAGTTAAATAAAACAGCGAACAATCAAATAGGCGTAATTCGGCCTAATAGAAGTGAGATTAGTAGGACTGCGTCGACCGAAGAGGAAGTGTTGACATCGCCGTTAATACATAGCTTCACTCTCGTGACAGTCTGTAATCCTAAGAGAAACAGTCTGAAATATCGAACTGACAACGCTAAGAATTTCTTCTCGCATTAATTTTCTGCATTCTATGCTGGACGCAAGAAAAAAACTATGGCACATATAATACCTACAACGTAACTCTGGCAACACGCGTCAAAACGTTGTTGAGTGAGACGATTAAATAATGATGATCATGTGGCCGTTGACATGCGTTATTATCATAATCAAATCATCATCATCATCTCTCAAATCATAGTCATCAAATAATTTGCATCATCATATTCTGCTCATGTCACCAGTCATGCTCATGTCGTTATTTGCCTTCTAAATTGGCGAATCATTTTTGTCTAAATGCAGAATTTGCTCAGTTATTCATAACATGTTGCTAAGTTTACGTATCGGACTTATTCTTTGTTTCTGCTGTTAATACATAGCTTCACCACATTGACAGTCTGTGTTCGTCACGGAAACTGCCTGAAATATCTTGCTGTGAAGAGATTTGGACTCCTGCGATCTGTGTCGAGCAAAAATGTGGAGCGAGTAAGAAGGCACTCCTGGTGCTCTACCGAGTCCTGATTCGAACGATCCTCGATTACGGAACAGTCGCGTTCTGTACGGCCAGCAACACTCAACTGAAGCAGATAGAGATCATCCAGGTGCAAGCGCTTAGGATATGCTGCGGAGCTGCTCACGCAACGACTACAGCAGCAGTCTAGAACGGGCACGGAGAACTGCCACTACGGTCTAAATAAAGTATCAAGATCGTTACCAGAAAAGAGCAGAGTAGGTGATGAAGGATCACTGGACCTTGCGCGTTAATAAATTCCATGAATATTATAAGGATTTGTTATTTCAGCACTCGAAGAAATTTTTCGACACGAAAATCAAGAGTGCAAGGGCCAAGTGTTCCTTTGGGGAACGAACGCATCCAGGTCGACCTGTCGCTGACGAAGTCAATAGATAGAAGAAGATAGTATAGCCTGAAATCCAGAAGACGTTCTCTCTAGAAATCATCGACAGGTACCGAAACCACACCTGCATGTACGATGACACGGCCGTAGCAGCAGTCGTGTTCCTGAGATCGGCTACAGAAGAATCCGGAGGTTGTTGGATTTGTTCAGGTTGTATGTAACCGATTTTATGTCGATACGGGACGCTATCGACTGGATCTGCAAGAAGCGAACATTCGTGATGGACAGATTCACCATCTATACCGATTCTGTCAACGCTGTGAAGCACAGCGGTCTGACCGACACTGATGATGGAAGTGCTCGAAAACATCAACAGACTTGGCCCTGGTGGTCTGAATCCCGAGTCACGTGGGTATCCACGGAAGCGAAGAAGCTTACGCAGCGGAAAAAGAAGAACTCCACCAACCGGCAGCCAACTCCACTACGTACTCTACATCTTGAGAAAGCAAATGATTGCGAAAATCAAGCAGTACGTAGTGGAAAGGTGGCAGAAGGAATACACCGACAACCCGAAAGAAGACTTCTACAAGAAGATTAAGCCTCTCTTGTTAATCAGAATCCAGAACATGATACGCTGCAGATAACCAGACTACGATTTGGACGAGTGCTGCTGAACCAGTATTGTATTGTATTGTATCTAAACATTTATAAAGCGCCTCTCACAGTGTTCGCTAATCAGAGGCGCTCCCAGTGCAGCTGCTAAAAGTTGGTCACATCTCCACTTTACATACGAATCCATACGACAAGGTTCTTCATTTTCCCCACAAAGTTGTGCATTTACATAACTGCACTATACGCCATAAGTGATAGAAACACCATAAAATTGTAAATGCACAACTTTGTGTGAAAAATGAAGATCTTTGACTTTAGTATTTGCATGTAAAGTGGAGATGTCATTAACTTTTAGAAGCTGCGTTAGACGGTTTCGTTTGAATTTCAAGCTTTCGCGTGCTTTCAAGTTGGTTGACGTTCTAAAAATGACTTGTACCTGTTGAAGGGAGGGAAGGGAGAGGGAGTGGAGAGTAGAGAGGAGCAGAGGCGTAACTTTAGCCTAAAAAGTGGGGGGTACCAATTCTCCACTTTCGTTTTTCGCATGATAACCATTTTGAACATATTCCCTGCCAGTATTCTCGTTTATGTTGGCTCTCGATTTACCTGTGTATCCAAGTACTTTCGTACTTTTGGTGTAGACTGCGTTCTCTGGGAAGACACAATAATAAAATATTGATTGGCATTAGTAGATAAGGAAGTAGGCTTCTCGGACAATTACCCAATTACCTAATTAATTACCCAATTACCTAATTAATTGATCAATTAATTAATTAATTAATTAGCCATTTTTGTGGTTATCGGAAGAGCGAAAGTGATCTGTTGACGCGTCGTGGCTTTGAAAAATGATCTGGTAACGGTAATGTGAGTGCGTGCTAGTGTTTTTTCGTATTCTCTATCAAAAATAAAAAAAATAAAAAAATAATGGTTTAAGGTGGGATTGGATCCCGCGACCGTGCGGTCACAAGGCGCCGACCTAAACCACTGTACCACCAATGCCAACGGTATGTGTTATATAATATATGCCTTAAAATAGTGTCCGTAGAGAAATATTAGTAAATATCAGCGTAATACTTAATTTACTGTTTAAATATGTTAGTTTATACAAGTTTAGGTAATCCTGGGTTTTAGCGTCGGAAATTATTTCATTCAAAAGTTCTAATACAATAATACAATAAATAATCATCGTTCATCCAACTTTTAGTTTCAGTTATATTTTAATCGATTATCCAGCTTCTAGTTTCGTGAACATTTTCATCAATCTTCCAACTTCTAGTTCGAATTTTATTATGAAATGTTTTCATCGCTCATACACGGGAATAATATCGGCACTAAAACGATATAGGCCCTATTTTCGTCGTAATTCCAACTTCTAGTTTGACTTTTATTATGTAATATTTTCATCGCTCATCCGGCTTCTAGTTTCATTGATATTTTCATGAATCTTCCAACTTCTTGTTTGAGTTTAACTGTGAAATGTTTTCATCGCTCATGCAATGTAAATAATTTCCGACGCTAAAACCCAGGATTACCCAAGTTTATACAACATATGTTTATGTGTTGAGTTATAATATTAAAATGCATTGCTACAAGGTTTTAAGCCGTTCGCTAGGCGGCACCACGTTTTTTCTGGCGAACGCACAACGACGGGCGTATGGTCTATTCGTGGATGCAATGGTCTGCAACGACCTCGAAAGGTCTAACAGCACTTGAATGGTCTTACGGGCGTTGAAAGGACTGTTCGTCGACGCAACGTGAAAAACGTTCCCTAGGCGGCACCACGTTTTTTCTGCGCGTCGATGAACGAACGGTTTTGAGCCGGACGGAAAACTGCGCATGCGTATTGAAGCATTTCATCATCATTTGAAATTACATTTCTCTACTATTGTGATGCTTTTGATGTAGTGTTATTAGCCTAGTAATTTTTAATTTTGGTTAAATTTTACACTCCTTTTTTCAAATATTATCTTCTTATTACTTCAATGATTTATATTTTTTCTATAGGCCTACTTGTTCACCAATGTGTGGTTCGCTTTTGGTTTTCAATAGAGAATAATAATAATAATAATAATAATAATAATAATAATAATAATAATAAGGATTCGAGAGACTGTTCAATGTACAATTGGACGAATCACAATGGAGACAGGCCACTCTCCCAATCAGAGATGGAGGACTTGGCATCCGAAGGGCCTCGATGCTGGCAACTTCAGCCTTTTTGGCCTCGGCTGCATCGACGGAGCCTTTGGTGGCCGACATCCTCGCACTGGAGAGCTGGCACGAAACCTTCCGCGAGGAGGCACTGATAAAACGGAGCGCGACCTTGCCTACTGACGGTCCACATACCACCTCCCAGAGGGTGTGGGATAGACCTCTGGTTGAGATTGAAAAAATGGACCTGTGGAACGAAAAGAACGATCCACTGAACAGAGCCAGACTTGGAGCCAGTAGAGCTCCACACGCGGGTGACTGGATATCGGCGGTGCCAATAGCGGCTTGTGGAATGTGCCTAGACAATGAAGCAATCCGCATTGCAATAGGCTTGAGACTGGGCCTCCAGCTTTGTCAACCGCACAGATGTCAATGCGGAGACATAGCGGATCAAGGGGGTCTTCACGGCATGGCCTGCAGAAGATCAGAAGGGAGAGCCAGCCGACATTACCACATAAATGACATAATCTGGAGGTCGCTGAGGAGAGCGGATATCCCAAGCGCCAAGGAACCCCAGGGGCTAGTAAGATCTGACGGCAAGAGACCGGATGGCGCAACCCTCGTCCCCTGGGCTAGCGGCAAGTACGTGGCCTGGGACGCGACGTGTATTCACACCTGCGCATCCTCATATCTTCAGGTTGCCGCTACGACACCAGGCGGAGTGGCAGAACTGGCTGCAGCCAGGAAAAGAACTAAATATGCTGGACTCCCGGGATCGCACATCTTCATCCCCATCGCATTGGAAAGTATGGGCCCACTCAATGAGCAGGCACTGGTATTCCTCAGGGAGCTCGGGCGCCGCCTTTCAACAATAACAGGAGACTTGAGAGAAACCACCTACCTGTTCCAGCGCCTTTCAATTTGCAACCAAAGATTTAACGCAGTTGCGTTCACGGGCACATTCGCACAAATGGGGGAGGACGAGGCACAGTAAACCAATTTAACCACGCACGTTCTAAATCTCTAAAAGCCTGAGGGTCACACTTCGGGCGGCAAAAAAAAAAAAAAAAAAAAAATAATAATAATAATAATAATAATGAAGTCGAGAAGTCGCAACACTATTTACAGTGGGCAGTTACGTAAAGTTATTCTTTGACTCGAGCGAGTTAAGATAAGATAAAAGATAAGAATATTATTTAATATACCAATTACCATTCGTATTTTGGTTTGCATAAATGGTTGTGACAGGTATTCTAAAGAGCCTTGCTAAGGCGAAACGGTTGATATTTTGAGGACTTGCGACCCTTACAAAAAACCGTAGGTAAACTTAGCCGCATACACACATTTGTCTCCGTGTAAACCTCCGTTTCCGGATTTATTTTCCGTCTTTTCTTATAACGCAATCTAGCCTATAGAAATGTTGGTCGTTCGTTCTAGCATTCAGTTTTAGGTCCACCCTCGTCAGAGGAGGCTCGGCTAAGCCCACACGAATTTTTTCTCTCTAAAAAATGTGAAAATTACCCTTACCTTATCTACTAGACTTTACCGTTGTGCATACTTCATCAGACTCGGAATAATATCATGACAATTGAAGTTCACTTGACCTTGAAAATGTCTAATAACGGTACCTAGCCCCGATTTATGTATCGTATATATATAACTGCATGACTTCTACTCCTACCACAGTGTGACTGGGGTTGCTTGTTACCGTAAGTCTGTAATACTGGTACGCAGTATTCGTTGAAACATTAAAAAATGAAGGAGCAGAATCGGTGTTTAATAATGCCTGCGTCGATCTTAGTAATTGGGTAAACGTTGATCCATCGTTACTTCCGTTTAAAATCCAGTTTGTTATCTGGTATGTGCCTCTGTTGTGTCTTATCGCTTTCAACGCAATTCTCAAAATTTTAACCGGTTCAGGACATTTTATCTGCAGCCAGACATTTAGGATTGATCTACTATCCGCGATCCATGTTCCGTTTGAACCATCTGCATTTAGACTATTGAAAGCTCCATACGCTTGGTACTTGTCAGTAACAATTGAACTAGCACTTGCCATAAATCCGGTAACACTTTCACCAGCCTCCAAAATAGGTATGTATCCGATATGACACTTTTTAAGAGCATTATTATCCGCTCTACTAAGAGCGTTATCTACATAATTTTTAGTGGAGGCATCTTGAGGATTAGTGGGGTCTTTTAAATCGACAATATACTTTTGATTCATAACGAAATCTTGGTAAACATCGATTTTATGGTTACTGGACGATTTACCGAATCGTATTATATTATCCGTTCCCACTTTGCACAAGAAACCTTCGATCGATTGCAACGTAATAGGTTGGTTTAAATAACCTTCTATTTTGTTTGACAGATTACCCAAGATCAAAGCAAACAGTTTGTTTCCGCGTAGATCTTACACCCTATATTACGTTGACGATCCGAGCCCACACTTAAAAATAGATTGCCGGTCATAACGTCACCAGTCTTAGAAACTTTATTTACACCGCTATTAATATCTACGTAATTTTTGGTAGCACCATCTTGGGGGTTAGTAGGATCTAACACGTTGACAAGCTTATGAGAGTCTAAATTAATGTTCTCGGTCGCGACATTTGTTCCATCCATACGAAGGAAAGTAGCATTTGCTTGAGACAATGTAACTACTCCGGCAATTACCCTTTCCGAGTATCCAACATCAGTATGTCCGAATTTATCCACAGACATTTTTAGTATATATATATATAATGTATATATATTTTATTTATAATAAAATAAACCGTTGAGTGAGCTCATGAGCTCAAAGGAGGATGAATAACCTACCACGATTTAAGAATCGTATATGTATAATTGTATGCTATGAAGTCCTACGTTAATCTGACCGGGAATATGTGTTTTCGTAAATCTGTAATACTGATACGCAGTATTCGTTGAAATATTGAAAAATGACGGGGCAGTTGCGGTTCTCAATAACGGAGTCGTCGTCGTTAATAACATCGTAAATGTCGAATCGTCATCGTTACGCCCTGATATGGTCCAAAACGCCGTGTCTATTTTAAACACATTATCGATGGATTTCAACGCCATTCTCCAAATTTTAACCGGCTCGGGACATTTTATCTGTATCCAGCTATTTAAAGCCTCACTAGAAACCCAAGATCCGTTCAAACCATCCGCGTTGAGGCTATTAAACGCTCCGTACGCTCGATATCCGTCTATGTGTGAACTGGCACTAGCGACAAATCCGGTAGGCCTACTACTCTCGTCGATTTCTAAATTAGGTATATATCCGAGATAACATTTTTATGAGCATTGTCTACGTAATATTTGGTAGCACCATCTTGGGAATTAGTAGGTTCTAACACGTTGACAATTTTATGAGAATCTAAATTAATATTCTCGGTCGCAGCGTTTGTTCCATCCATACGAAGGAAAGTGGCATTTGCTTGAGACAGTGTAACTCCTCCGGCAATTACTCTTTCCGAGTATCCAACATCAGTATGTCCGAATTTATCCACAGGCATTATATATATGTATATATATTAAAATAAACCGTTTATAACTTCCTGAAAATTAGCGCCATCGTCCATCATTTTCAACACGTACAGACACAGATGACCGCAAAACACTTCGTTATCGGGCTGTATTCGTTCGCTGTTATAATAAAGTGGACAGCTTAAATATTTCAGTAGCTCGGTAGGTGGAGGGAGACCATAGCCATCGAAATATTTCACCGAAATTTCGCCCTTCTTCTTGATCCAACACACCCAGTGAGTTCCGCTTCCACTAGATTTATCTAGGTTAAGAATGCCGCTCTCGTTAGTTCTCGGTCTCTCGGGCAACTCGTCTCGTAGGAACACGCCTCTAAAGTGTGTGATATTTAGTTTCTCCTTTGCGGCTTCTAGCAGTTGTATATTCGACAAAGGAACATTCGGTAACACGACTCCGCAAACGTCGATTTCTGTAACACTTCTAAAACTCATTTTATAATCAACGAATAGATTCTTTAGGTGCACAGCGTAAAGAGTAATGTCCGTACGCTAATGTGTGAATACCGTCTTCCATTATTACTCGTTTGTCATCATCCGCGGATAATGCAACTTTATTTACCTGTTCGGTATAAATATCGTGATGATACGATCTAAAAACGTTCATTTTTCTTAGTCGTTCTCTTTTGGTAAAAAGACAGTTTTTATAATCATCGTGAGTTATCGTTTTCTTAACAACATTTTGCTTAATTCCTTTACACTTCTTATGATCTTCGCCATCCATTCTATACGAGTACAATCTTAAACCTACAAACTCCTGGATTTGTCGTCCTGCTGATTCATCTTTGAACATACCGATGACTTTCTTGTTCATTTCGTTCTTTAAACCCGATGGGTGATCTTCAGGGTAATCACTCGTATCGAATCGAACCGCAACGCCTTCGGCGATATCCTCGTAAAAATCTTCTGTTTGTATTTCATATGCCAACGAATCTGTATCGGTAAATAACAATTTAGCTCTGTCTCCGTATTTTTGCCGTATAAAATTGTAATGGAAATCGTACATCAAAGTTTTACTTAAGTCTAATATGCACATGCCTAGGTATATCAGTTTATTATAAAACAACCTCGTTCTTTTCATGTGAACGGCGATTAGATTCTCGTCGAAAATCGTCAGGCGGTCATAATTCGTTTTTGCAGCTAGCTTGATAGCCTCCTTCTCGTGACATACCAATTTTATATCTACATGATTTTCGATCCTTTCAAGAGTTTTTCCAAAGACGCTATTGTTCATCAATTTGAAAAAGTCTTTCTCAAAGTTATTAGTAGCACTCGTTCTCAAGTTTGTGTTCAAATCTACATAATACTTTAACCAAGGGCTTTCTTCGAATAATATCCCTCTGTGAATTTTTACGATCTTCAAACCGAGACTTTCGTATAGCTTCAAATTTTCGTGGTGTACAACGTACTTCTTTTTATCGTTCAAGTTCGGTATTAGTTTTGGTATGTCGGATAATTCCGGCGAGATGCTCTCGGGAGCCAGAGGATAGTCGTTGTGGAAATTGTGGATATCTTGAGGATATTCTAAATCGACTTCCAATATACACGATCTCAATACATTCCAATTATTTAGCTCGGAGTCGCTCATCCATTTAAATCCGCGAGTGGGTAAAGGTTTGCTCATCGCCCAACCGTATAAATTATTAGCGTCTAGATAAGTTATATTATGACGAAGGCTCGCTGCTATCAAATTTATCCTCCGTCATATACTTATTGTTGGCTTTCCCATAGCGATTCGAAATTGTGCTGATTCCGCCTTTTATTCCTTGCTTAATCATCAGAATCATATCGTAATCGCTCAACAACTCCAACTTTATACCAGTCAACTTCAAAGCGGCATCCCAGGCCAGTCCCGGTGAAGTGTAGTACCAAGCGGGATCTAGTCGGTAATTCTTCATGCACACGTCTCTAAAGTTCTCGAAAATAAGGGCTAGCAGCAGAACGTCCGAAACATTGTACAGGTCGTGGTATTCTCTAAACGTTTTACATCCGAATTCATTCCAAACATTTTTGGCGTGATCGTAATCTTCATCGCTAATGTTTGAGTCGTTTAGCCTCGAATAGAATGCGGACTTGGGAGGTAGTTCGGTTTCGTTAAATCTATCGACGGAAGCAACGTAATCATACGAGTAAAATCTTTTGTTGAGTAAAAGATCGAGCTGTTTCCCAGAATATAATGCGCCAATGTTTTTACATTGTTCTTTCTTCAGATTCTTAGATAAAGTGTCAAGACTCGAAGCCATGAATCTAAAACTGTCGATGAATCGCAATTCACGTTTAACGTTAATTTCTTTCCCTTCTTTGTTTAGAAACTTATCGACGATCACTTCTCTGCTAAACGATATGTACTTCTCTTCGTTATTAGGAATGCATTTAATTTTCTCATTCTGATCACCTCGCAATTTTTTTACGAACAGATGGCTATCGTATCCGGACAGATTATGAAATACTACTGGAAAAAACTTCGGAACTTTATAGTCTAAATTACAACCATTATGAGCGGCCCCTCTGAATTTACCGCTCAAATGACAGTGGTCTCGAACCCGATCTGTACCCAACGCCCCTCCACAGATATGACATAAAGTAGTTTCCTTAAACTTTTTTCGGTCATCTGGAGTAAATATCATCTTCTTCGGAAATTTAAACTGATTGTAGATTCGTTTTATAGTCTCTTCGAGACTATCTACGAATATTTGACCGATATCATCGTCTTCGCTTTCGGCCGTGTACGTTACAGGATCTTGTTGATATAATATATCATCGAAGCATTTTACGTAATAACAAAACGAGCTAGGCGTGTGTTTTTGGTATTTATCGGTATAAGACACGCGAGGATCTGGCTGGCATGTGGCTATAGGTTTGATGAAAGATTCGAAATCTGCATAAACGATAAAGGGAACTCTCATCGACCTATTATAATTTTTAAAACCTATCGTAGTTCCCGGTTCTGGGACTTCTATTTTTTGAGCGGCGTTCTGCGAACAGTACTCGGAATGTTTATTAAACGCTTCTATTTTTGTATAACCGTTTAAACATCTTCTACAATAGTGCATTGAAGTATGGGATTTTTCTGTACGTGATGCCATCAATCGGTTGAAATTCTTTATCCAACAATAATGTTTCTTATCTCCGTCTGAAATTAGCAATAGTTCAACGATAGAAACTTTATCGTCCCGTTGATTCGACACATAAATTGGGAATACTATCTTATTTTCAAAACCGAATACGTCAACGCTGATATTATTATTTCTCTCAAACTTGCTTATTATATTAGCATCCGCAGCAACCGGAAATTCGATACCGCTCCAATCGAGTTGCTTCGATTGTTTGATTAACTCTTTCGTAATTCTTTCGGGGTGATTATCAGTTGGATTTAATGCTCTAGTAATGCACCACTTGAAACATTGCTCGTCATTATTCTTCATATTGATAATAGCCTTTTTGCTAGATAGTTCTGTAGGCAACGGAACGTAAGAACTGCCTTTCAATGGTTTATAAACAGCAGTATTGACATCTAACTTTACAACATTCACGAATCTCCAATTACTTCCCCGCATCTGGAAACTTGCCATAGTCTCTGGGATCTTGTTTATTGCATTATCGTATATTTCGTTAATATCGGTAGCATCTAAAATAACTTCAGTTTTCGAGACGAATGGAACATTCGCGGATTCTTCTTCTCCAGATTTCATATCAACGCGATCCATGGTACATGTAAGAACGAGTTGAACCTTAACCTGACGATTTCTTGACAACAGACTAAGGACCTTCGGTCTAACGGCGTTAAGAAAAGACACGGCATCTATTCCAGACGAACCATCGATAGTATATTGTTTAGTGAATCCTTTAATAGCCGATGCAGTCTTTCGAATTTCAAACTTCTTTGTATTGATTTTAACAAAGAGACTCTTTATTTTCGATTTAAACGATTCCAATCTTTCGTTCACAGGTTTCTTTACTTTCGGAGGTATGTAGCTAATTAACCAATCTGCGAAAGAATTAATATTCGACCTAACCTTAGTTTTCAACTCGCTGAGGACTTTATACTTGGTCGGAGTAAGAATTGGAGCTCGAATATCGGGAACTGGAGAGTCGAGCAAGGTTCTTCCTCCATTAAAAACTTTGCTGATAGCAGCAATCAGATCCGCTTTTCGGAGTTTCCAATATCCGACCATGCCGCTCCGTTTTGCCATAACTCTCAATTCTTTTACAGTTTTCAACTTGTAGTCCATTCTATTATATATATAAGTAAACATTTCTTTAAGTGTTGTTTAAGAAAAACACAACTATTTATTTATGTTTAATTTTTAATTTTTTTATTCTAAGTTTTCAATTTCTTTATCTCACAGCTCATTCACAGCGGAATCGATAGTTTTGTCTTATTTTTCTAACGTTTCATCATAGACTACATTCCGGTGTTAATTATATCGTACACCTTAATTTTGTATCTATTTCGCCATACTTTTCCATTATACCATTCTATTATTGGCGCGTTTTGACTGTGCGCCTTAGCTGCTTTGTACATCGACGGATACACGACAACATCACCGGTTTCTAGGTCTAAAATTTCTACTTTTCTCGGCTGATTTCTGATATACCTCGTTCTATCATACGCGCCTTCCTGGAAGTTTCTTTTCAATATTCGGTCTTTGAGATATTCTTTCCAGTATCCTTTCTGATATTCTATCTGATATGCTTTCCGATTTTCTTTCTGCTGTTCTTGCCTTTGTCGTCTCTCTAGTTTCTCTTTTTCTGAGACATCGCGAGCAAGAATCTCCATTGCGATCAGTAGAGCTATAAGCTCGGGCTTGTTGAGATGAGCACAACCCCTAATGTTGTGCTGGACCAGTAAGCTTCTCAGCTCTGGAAGTTTCATCTTCTTATTACTAATATAAGTAAACATCTGTTTATGTATGTTTAAGAAAAAAATGAAATTTTATTCATAGCCTTCGCACTTAGCATTTAAATCGCGGTGAGCTAAGACGAGCTCCTACCGTAGACGACGTTTAGCTTCTGTCCGTCCGATTGAAACTCTAGCAACTTGTCCGAAATTACGATAGCATAAGCTTCGGTTTCGGCCGGCACTGCCGTATTAAATATTGCTTTGATCTGAATATCGACGACCGACGATTTTAACCGCTCGGATTGTTTGCTAACGTCGAAAACCATTAGTGGATATAGTTCTTTAAAATCACTCGGTGTTATATTACTTTGCGTTATCAACTGATCCATTCCGTAGAATTTTTCGCTAAACGTTGACGCTGCTCGGTACGCTCTCGAGAATTGTGATTAGGAAACGATAGGTTGTAGTCTACAGCCGGGTATCTTTCCTGATTCATCATCACGTACATGTTCTTAAGATCGCAATTGTCGAAGATCGACGGATTAACTTCTAGATTTCCGTCACGACTTGTCTGAAATCCTACGATTATATACCTCGGTTTTTCCGGAGATGTCTTGACGCTAAGTCTCCAACTGAAAGTAGTCGACTGAGGAACCGTTATGGTGTCGCATTGACGTGCGCGATAGGCTACAGCCAACGATGCTTTCGATTCGATCGTTTTATATAACTGCATTTTTTCCATATCGGATGGAATAACGTGCGGCATAAACCACGATATCTTCTCTATTGCAACTTTTCCAGCCGCTGCATCGGTACCTCTGTAAATAGCATCGTCGTCGGCTTTACGCACTAACGTTAGCGTATGTTTCAAACCGTAAACAATCTTGTCGTAATCATCGCAAAAACCGAAGATATGCTTTAATGCAACTATAAAGCTGAACGTTCCCTTAGCAGTTGGTTTTTGAATAAGATACTGTTGTCTGACCGCAAACCCTACATTAGCATTAACGGTTGCGGCATTGTCTTTATACCACAGCTGATTTAAACCTTGTGCCACTTGAAAATCGATTGGGTATTTAAGCAGTCCGAGCATCGTGGTAGCTTGACCCGGGTGAAATAAAGTTTCTATTTCTTGATTCGATAGAGAATACGATATTTGACTAAATAGATGCATTAACCCGTTGTTTGTAACAACCACGTCATCAGCATTAACGTATGCGGTGTTATCCGCTTTAGTCAGTCTTCCCTCGAATAGCAAATACGATTCTGAAGGGTGGCTGAACAAGTCTTGGAGTTCAATGTTTATACGAATATCGCCCGTTGTGTTTAGATTCGTTCTCACAGTAGGTTCGTACTCGTGAAATTCGTATCGTTCGATACTCTCGTCCGTCAAAGGTTGTTCCGTGAATCTTAGTATATCTGATTGCATTTTTTTATTAATAATATATGATTTTATTTAATTTAAATATAAATAACCTATGCAACTTTCAATCCACCTCCGTTTAAACGTCTAACGAGATCTTGAATTCTAATAGCGCTCTTTGCATTGGAATTCAGACCGTGTCCCATCATTAAATTATTTATATTTGTATTCTTCGAACGCGCTCCGTCGTTAATTAGTCTAGTTAGCACGTCTTTACTTTCTTGAGTTAGAACGTCTTTACTTTCTACCGGTTGCGGTTTGAACGCTGAAAGCGCTGGAATCGCTGGAAGCGCTGAAAGCGTTTGTGAACTTGTAGTCGGTAAATTTTTGGAACTCATAATTTTAGCAATCGCTTTATCGACTAACCGCTTCCCGGCGTCAGCAGCGACAGTTTTACCAACATCCAGCGCTTTTTTCCCGATGTCTTTAGCCGCATCTTTTCCTACGCTGAGAGCGGTAGACGCTATTTGTTTAGCCGCATTTGACGTAAATAGATTCTTGAAAAAACCCGCAACGACATCGAATATTCCCGCCCCTCCGATAACATATTGTTTCTTATACCTTCTTTTAGCAACTACTAACATTTTTATATTAATAGCATTATATTTTTATATTCATTTTTATTTATCGCTCCTTGTCTTAGTAACTCGTCGCATATGCCAACTATCTCATTTCTCACACCAGTATTGCCCGCCTCGAAGCTGGCCATTCGCAGAGATAACATTTCTACTAATGCATTAGGATCTTGAGGAATAACGATACGCGGTAGGCCTATTCCTTTACCTTGCGTCTTTGACATCATCGAATCCCATATCGGTTTAATAATATTTTTATATTTTAAGCTCCTAGAGGATTTTGGTTTTCTTGGATTTTTCGGGTGCCTCATAGCATTCGTTGCATTCAGAATCTCGGCATATCCTTCCCGATCGTTTGCATTGAAAATCGACTCGTCCGGTTTGGCCATCGTTAATAATTCCCAAAGTCCTGGAGTTCCTTCGTATATCTTATTTACTACCGTCACGTTATTGCCGTTGATCGATATAGGGCTGTCGCCTATATAAAATTGACCGTCTTTTGAGTTTATACCGAACGTTGTGTCTACCATCTTTTTATCGGACGCGTATTGTTGCAGGTACTTCACCGCAATATCTCCTAGTTCTAAGGTTTTTATATCTTCTAGGCCTACCGGGTCTTCACCGTAAGCCTCTATCGAAGGGTATTGAGGAAACTGAATGGCTTTTAACGATGTCGAAATAGAAGCGGGAAGCGCTTTTAAAGCGTTAGCTGTTTCTTCCGAGTGTTCTTTTATAGTAGATAACAAAGCCTTTTGTTCTTTTGAAATTGTTGATTGCGAGTCGCCTATTGGTTTGTACAATCTCGTTAATTCTCGTTGTAGTCCTATATCTCCTAATCTCTCAGATAAAAAGTTTTGTCGAATATTCTTCATCGATTTCAGAAACTCTTCAACGATAAAATCTCTTTTTGCGGGATCGGTTATCTTTAGAAACGACATATTTTATTTATATAAGCTTATAGCTATATTTTTTAAACGTAAATTCGAACGTAAATTCAAACGTTGATTTCGAACGTTGATTTCGAACGTTCAATTTACGTTCCAGTTAAAACGTTCTCGTTAAACGTTAATTTTTCTGTGCTAACTTTGGTTTTATCTTTAATTTTTTCTTTCATATCGTTGAATTTCACAAACTCGCTTAGAATTAGCGAATATTCAACGTCTGAAATATTGTCGTCAACAAGAGCCTTTGAAATGAGGCTACTGATAGTGTTTAGTTTTGCTTCCGCTAACGTTTTGATCTTTTCGTGCTTTGTCAATTTCAGTGCAAGGTTCTTATTAACTTGTCCTTCGATAATAATTAACAATCCTACACCTACTGCCGTACCTGTTGCTATCGCTATGGCCGGAGTTGCAATTACAGTAGCCAGAGCTGCCAGTCCCGAGCTGCTGAGGCCCATCACAGTTACTATCAGAGCGTTGTCGATTACGCTAATAATTCTTATGTTCCTACGATACTTTGTACTTAAGGCGGTCCTTTTATCGCGTTCTTGTTCGATTTCTTTTTGAATTTCGTTAATTTTTTTAAAACGATACGATTGCGCTGAATTTTCCATTTGTTTATATTCCATTATTATTATTATTATTATTATTATTATTATTATTATTATTATTATTATTAAGATTTTTTAAATTTAAACGTGGTAATTAATGTAGCATAGCGAATCTTTTTCCTTAATGATAATTACGGAATCGGAATTGTTTTGAATAGTAATAACAATGTCTTCTACATCTTCGCAAATGGTTGAGTCTTGCAAGCTACATCCCTTTTCTTTAATCGCCTGTCTAAGCGAGACTAGACATACTCCCCTAGTTAGTCGAACGCCAAATCCTAGCTCTTGCGATACCGATGATCTGGGTTGAATTGTGATCGCTCCTTGTGCGAAAATCTCCCAACGCTGTGAGCCCGGTTGTCTTATAGCCCGATGCGTTACTTCTTTAGGCAACCAAAATACTGATTCTGGTCGAGTTCTAACTCTGCTCGGAGAATTGCGTTTTGTTATAAACTTGTGTATTGGCATACCGTATCGCGACATTATATATATATATTATATATATTATAACCTTTACAGAATCATTCCAAGAATCGGACCAAGGATTGGAATACTAGAAAGTACTTTTGAAATGGGATTGTCGTTTCCAAGAATCAATCCTGAACCATTGACAAATCCAGAACCTCTGCGCATGTACAGTCCTTCTCCTGCATCGTCCAATCCCGACCCTGACCATGGTTTCAGGTAAAGACCGGCTGCGTGAGGAACCATCTTGTAGCTTCTTCCTCCTTTCTTTATGTATAAAGCACTTCCATTAACACCCGATCCCATTATCTTACTTACTCCTGTACTCGCTAATGCGCTTAAAGCTCCAGTTGCAAGACTTGGCAGAACGCTAGAAAGAAGAAATTTTCCAGCTGTAGCTAGAAGTGGTAATAACGCTGGAAGAAAACCACCTTCGACTTTCATATTATGGTGTATTTGCGTTTTACTCATTTTGATCGTAGTACCAGTTCCATTCTGATATGCTTTCGCCATTTTATTAATTTGTGCTCGTGTAAGAGTTAAAACATGTTCCCCAGATAGATCTCCGTGAGTAAGTCTTATACTCGTTCCGGTCCCTGCTTCAACTGCGCGTTTAATTTTGTCCTTTTGTCCATCCGAAACATTAACTTTTATATTCGTATATCGACTCATTTTATATATATAATTGAAATTAAAAACTTTAATACCACAATAATTAATTTTCACACTTCTCTAATTTTAAACCTGATCGACAACTCCTCTCCTCGAAGGTTGATTAGTTTTCCATTTTGATCAGTAAGTTTTGTTTCCATAGCTGAAATCGTAAATAGCGTAATAGGAAGATATACTAAATTAACGGGCACTTCTATGATCTTGTATCCGGGGCCTACATTCGGGAAAAAGGAATATATAATGTTTTCCGTTGTTCCGTTAGAGTACGAAGATCCTATTACGTCGCTGGTTACTCTCAAACTATTTACGTTCATTATATTTACTATGTTCTCCGATTCGTTGTATCCTTCTGAATATACTCGGCTATTAAATCCTAAAACAGTTCTAATCGAGTTCTCGATTGTCATATTGACCTGATAGTTAGCACCGATATCTAACACCGACTTCAAAGTATTGTTGTTCGCTTGTAACGTTATACAGTACGCATCTCCCGTTTCGTCATAATGTCCTGATTGTTTCATGATTCTCTGAATGTGTTCGTTTATATCTACGATTTCGTAACTCCCTTCTGGGATTTCTATAGTAAACCACGTTTTACCATTATCCGGCGAATACACAAACTTGTTGTTTAAAGAATGGATATTCGGGAAGGAATTATAAGTCTCAAGATTAACAAGACACATTTCATACTTTTTGTTTTTGTCAAGTTGAATCAGAGGATTAAATTTTGTTCGAATTTGCGTGCTCCTTTCGCTCACCAAAATGCTGAATGACTCTTTAGGCTCCGTGTTACGAGCGATCTTTTCTGTGTTGAGAACTATCTTTTCTAACCGCGCTTCCATTTTATATATATAATATATATAATATATAACTTATGAAGATTATTTTTATGCTGAAGGCATATAAAATGTATCTAACCCACTTCTATATTTGCCGTTATTCTTTTTACTGGTTAAATCTATCACTACAAATCCGTGCGGACGCTCCCACACAGTTTTGCACAGTTTTACAAATTCGTCTTTAGGCATATCATCTACGCCTACGTGATCGTTGTATATATTATTAATATTTTTAAGATCTTGACTAAATAAACAGATAAAGTTTGCATTCTCTCTGATAGTCTGTCTAGGCAGCTTAAAATAATTCTGTGCGAGGTAAAAGCAGTCAACATTACTATGTCTCCCTCTGATATAATAAGATTCACATTTGTTTTGTTTTTCCAATTGTAAGTCGTCGAAAATCATCAGGTTCTGCTTGGCACTCAAGTCTCTCGGATCGGGGACTTCTTCCGAAGTTTCAAAGAATCGACAGTTCATATCAGATTTTTAAACTATACTTTTAGCCATTTCTTCAACGACTGATATTGGAGATACATTCAGCCGGGCTATCTCGTCTTGACAACCAAACAACCTGACGATTGCTTCTTTAGGCAATTTTTCTTCGAATGCTTTTTTCAGTATTTTATATTCTGGTTGAAAGAGATCTTCCAAATACCTGTAGGCTGTCGTAGTCTAACCATCCTGGGTTCAAAAGTAAATTTAATAGTAGCGTAGTCTTACCACATCCAGACTTCCCTACGATCAGACCTCTTATACTTCTAGGTAATAACGGGTTATTAAATCTTTTCGATGTCTCGTCGTTCCAGGATAAATCTTTAACTTCCATTTCTTTTTTATTTATAAAAATAGTTTTATACTAAAATGTATATGGAACAGATGTATTGCGTAAAGTGCAAGAGAGAAACCGAAATGACAGATATTAAAAATGTCATCAGTAAAAATAAAAGACCTATGATTAGAGCCGTATGTGTCGAATGCGGAAAAAGTAAAACTCGATTTGTTTCCACTGCCAAAAAAGGAGGCGATCTAGTTGGGTCTTTAAATTCAGCTACTAGTAGTATTAAATTGCCGTGGTCAAAATTCCCTGGAGAATTGCATCTTCCAGGACATTCGTTTACTGGGCCCGGAACTAGATTAGACGTAAGATTGAATCCTGACGGCTCCCCTAAAAACTGGAGTAATCCAGTCGATCGAATCGACCAAGCAGCTTATCGTCACGATTTAGCTTATGACCAGTATCCGGATACAGCTGCTAGAAATGCCGCCGACAGAGTAATGGTAAATGAATTAAATAATATAAATAATCCTACATTACGTGAGCGCGTCGAAAGAGCCATAGTTAAACCTATTTTGTCTGCTAAAGCGAATCTTGGTTTAGGTCTAGCTTCTTCCGATTCGAAGCCGGGTGCAAAATCGCCGTCAAAATGGACGGACGAACTCGCTGAAGAATTGCATAAACCGATAGTACGACATTTTACAAAAAGGAAGGTTTACGTTAAAGGTATTGACGAGATTTGGGCTGCAGACCTCATAGACATGCAGGCTTTCGCGAAATATAACGATGGCGTTAAATATTTATTAGGCGTAATCGATATTTTTTCAAAATATGACTGGCTTGTTCCGATAAAAGATAAGAGCGGAAAATCTGTGTTCGATGCTTTCACTAAAATATTTTCCAGTAGCGGACGAAAACCCGAGAAACTGTGGGTCGATAAAGGAAAAGAATTTTACAATAAAGACGTGAAATCAATAGGAATCGATTTGTATTCCACTGAGAATGAAGAAAAATCATCCGTTATTGAACGATGGAATAGAACGATGAAAGAGAAGATGTTCAAATATTTTACTGCAAATTCGACTAGAAAATATATCGACGTTTCAGAAAATATGGTTGCTCGTTATAACAGCACTAGGCATTCATCTATAAAAATGTCTCCAATTAAAGCGAGTATGAAAGCAAATGAGCCAATTGTGTGGATGAATTTATATGGCGGTTTACACCCAGAACCACCTGATAAACCTAAATTTTCAATAGGCGATAAGGTCAGAATTTCTAAGAAAAAGACCTTCGAAAAGGGCTATACGCCTAGATGGACAGAAGAGATCTTTACTGTATCAAAAGTTCAATACACTGATCCTCCGACCTATAAGATAACAGATTTAAACGGAGAAGATATAAAGGGTTCTTTTTAGGAACAGGAATTACAAAAAACGACTCAGGAAGTCTATAGGATCGAAAAGATCATAAAAAAACGCGGAAAGAAATCTTTCGTAAAGTGGCTGGGATATCCCGAATCTTTTAATTCTTGGGTTGATAACGAAAACTTGACCACATTGTGATACTGAGCGGCGATAGGTCACTGGTCAAGTGAACTTCAATTGTCATGATATTATTCCGAGTCTGATGAAGTATGCACAACGGTAAAGTCTAGTAGATAAGGTAAGGGTAATTTTCACATTTTTGAGAGAAAAAAATTCGTGTGGGCTTAGCCGAGCCTCCTCTGACGAGGGTGGACCTAAAACTGAATGCTAGAACGAACGACCAACATTTCTATTGGCTAGATAGCGTTATAAGAAAAGACGGAAAATAACTCCGGAAACGGAGGTTTACACGGAAAGATATGTTTGTATGCGGCTAAGTTTACCTGCGGTTTTTTGTAAGGGTCGCAAGTCCTCAAAATATCAACCGTTTCGCCTTAGCAAGGCTCTTTAGAATACCTGTCACAACCATTTATGCAAACCAAAATACGAATGGTAATTGGTATATTAAATAATATTCTTATCTTTTATCTTATCTTAACTCGCTCGAGTCAAAGAATAACTTTACGTAACTGCCCACTGTAAATAGTGTTGCGACTTCTCGACTTCATTATTATTATTATTATTATTATTATTATTATTATTATTATTATTATTATTATTATTATTATTATTATTATTATTATTATTATTATTATTATTATTATTATTCTCAATTGAAAACCAAAAGCGAACCGCACATTGGTGAACAAGTAGGCCTATAGAAAAAATATAAATCATTGAAGTAATAAGAAGATAATATTTGAAAAAAGGAGTGTAAAATTTAACCAAAATTAAAAATTACTAGGCTAATAACACTACATCAAAAGCATCACAATAGTAGAGAAATGTAATTTCAAATGATGATGAAATGCTTCAATACGCATGCGCAGTTTTCCGTCCGGCTCAAAACCGTTCGTTCATCGACGCGCAGAAAAAACGTGGTGCCGCCTAGGGAACGTTTTTCACGTTGCGTCGACGAACAGTCCTTTCAACGCCCGTAAGACCATTCAAGTGCTGTTAGACCTTTCGAGGTCGTTGCAGACCATTGCATCCACGAATAGACTATACGCCCGTCGTTGTGCGTTCGCCAGAAAAACGTGCTGCCGCCTAGCGAACGGCTTAAAACCTTGTAGCAATGCATTTTAATATTATAACTCAACACATAAACATATGTTGTATAAACTTGTATAAACTAACATATTTAAACAGTAAATTAAGTATTACGCTGATATTTACTAATATTTCTCTACGGACACTATTTTAAGGCATATATTATATAACACATACCGTTGGCATTGGTGGTACAGTGGATTAGGTCGGTGCCTTGTGACCGCACGGTCGCGGGATCCAATCCCACCTTAAACCATTATTTTTTTATTTTTTGTATTTTTGATAGAGAATACGAAAAAACACTAGCACGCACTCACATTACCGTTACCAGATCATTTTTCAAAGCCACGACGCGTCAACAGATCACCTTCGCTCCTCCGATAACCACAAAAATGGCTAATTAATTAATTAATTAATTGATCAATTAATTAGGTAATTGGGTAATTAATTAGGTAATTGGGTAATTGTCCGAGAAGCCTACTTCCTTATCTACTGGCATTGTTTAAAACTTGGGGGTACAGTACACCCCAGTCCAAAAAGTGGGGGGTACGGGTACCCCTCGTACCCCCACAAATTACGCCTATGGGGAGGAGGGGGAGGTTGGGGAGAGGAGGGTGGAAGGGAGGGTAGAGGGTTGGGTAGAGGGGGAGGGGCATGGGGAGTTGAGGGATGGTGCCGTTTTTAAATGGACTTGTAACTGTTGACTCGTTTCCTGTACAAATTACACCAGCATGGCGGTTATGCAAAACGTGAATAAATTGAACCAACATACCTAGCAGTTCCATCATCCGAAATTAATGCCTTTTAATCAAAAACACTCGTTTCCTGTACAAATTACACCAGCATGCTTTGTTCCCTCCAGCTAGAATTGCCACACTTAACAGTTTCGCCATCCACAGTCTCCAAAAATGTTCAGTTTAGGTGCTTTTCGCATACGATTCAATCTGAAACACGTCTTTTCCAACAAATTCATCGATGTGCTTCACTTCATATAGCGCAAACTGTAGTTAGAACATTGTTACACACCAATTCCATCACTCGAACTTTTCAAAATATGCTATTTTAAGCGCTTTTCAAATGTGCTTCAATCGAAAACATGTCTTTTCCTACAAATCTGCCGCTGCCGCCGCCGCCACCGCTGCACCCGCAGCCTCCACTGCCTCCGCACCCGCCGCCGATGCCTCCGCTGCTGCCTCCGCTGCTCCTGCTCTGCCGCTACCAGCGCGCCCAACGCTCCCACCCCTCCTCTCAGCGCTACCAGCGCGCCTCCCACGCGCCCAGCGCTCCCACCCCTCCTCTCGGCGCTTCCAGCGCTCGTCCCAGCGCGCTCCCACTGCTCCTCTCAGCGCTGCTAGCGCTCCTCCCAGCGCGCCCAGCACTCCCACCCTCCTCCCAGCGCGCCAAGCGCTCCTCCCACCGCTCAGCCCCTAAAATGTACCTTCTCTTCAATTCTGCTCGCATTTTCATTCTCCATACTTTACAGTTTTATATTTCTTAGCAAATAATTTAGAGTTCTTGCTGGAGATTCCTTCTCTTTTAGTTAAGAGTTTTCGTATTTCTTAGATAATAATGTTGAGAATTCAACTATAGGCTGATAAATGACAGTCTTTGTGTATATTCGCAACTGTAGAACCTAACGATTTTGCTTCTTCGCATTTTGTAATTAGATGTATTTAAACATATATTTGGTTAAAACGAGAGGGGGTGCACGATAGTGTAGTGGTTAGCACGCTAAACTGTCGATGGAGAGGTCGGGGGTTCGAATCCCCGGAATGTCAGAAATTTGAATCAGATTTCTGCTCCTGCTGCACCCCTAGCCAGCTCAGTTATAATGAGCACACTGACGGAAAACTGTCGGTGGGAAGATGAGACGGTGAGGGTGTGGTCTGGCCCCCTACCCTCATATGCCGAGTCTAAGAAACTGAGGTTGCTAACACTTGCTACCCGTGGCCGCCTCAGGGTTAGTTTAAAGGTCCTCTCTCTCTTCGTGTGTGTGTGTGTGTGTGTGTGTGTGTGTGTGTGTGTGTGTGTGTGTGTGTGTGTGTGTGTGTGTGTGTGTGTGTGTGTGTGTGTGTGTGTGTGTGTGTGTGTGTGTGTGTGTGTGTGTGTGTGTGTGTGTGTGTGTGTGTGTGTGTGTGTGTGTGTGTGTGGATGCTTACATGATAATAAAGTAGAGTTTGAAGTCTTCCGCTGTATACAAGTGTGTTCATAAGTCATAATAATTCATAATCATAATCATATTAATAATTCATATGGCTGTGATGTCATGTGGCTATGAGTTTTCGGGACTGCGCTGTCACCCGTCTATGGTTTTTCGGGACTGCGCTGTCACCCGTCTATTAATCACTACTCACAACAGTTCAACAATTTCTGTCATGCATCGGTCACGTGTAAGACCACCTCTGCTCTTAACTGCTCACATCAAAACCCTCTCTATGATCAGATAACTCGACAAACCAGCCAAGAAACGATCTGACCAAGGAACAGCATGTCTGCTTCTTAACTCTTCATGTAGCCAAGGATGTGTCTCAGGCAAATCAAGCATAAGTGCTCAGCAAATACAGACAGTGACCAGTTGCTACAAACAAAATAAGCATTCATGACAGTGACTGAAAATGAAGATTCCAATTAGAAGTTCTTTCAGCTCGAATGAATGCCTTCAATATGCTAATGTAATTCATGTACTGCACCCACAACTTAGCAACAGTGCGACTCTGTTTGGAGATATACAGCTTACTGGCACAGATTGCTTCACTCAGCTTTACCAAGCATTCAGACTAGGGAATGTAATCCCGGAGCATTCTGTCAATCCCGGGATTACGGGATTAGGAATTAATCAATCCCGGGATTAGACTTTATGCAATAAAAATTTTTCCCGCCTGTAGCATAAATGTACATTTAATACTATAACGTTGTTGTGTATTAAAGATATAATGGTATTAAGAACGTTGTGGCGATGTGTTATAAACTTGTAACTTAAAATGAAAAGTTTATACGTTCGTTAGGAGTTATTTACGATAAAATTATCGCAAGAAGCGTGAAGTGTCAAAAGTAGATTCACCCACTAATGATGACTCAGAGCATAGGCAGAGGCACTTGACAGCAGTTGGGCTCAGTTGATCCGTGATCAAGGTTTCTCCACTAACAGGTTGGCCCACTAGCTTGTATTTGGAGGCTCATTAACTCGGGGTGGGGTGTTTCTGAGTGGAAAGATCTTGATACTTGATAGCAATCCCACGGCCGGGAATGAGGTCTCAGAACGACAGGTGACCAGCGCAGCACCGCTGCGGGAAGACCCAAGCAGTAGCAGCCTAGCAGTCTCGCCTACCAGTAGCAGCTGTACTGAAGCGGAGTGCACAGCAGCCTGCAGCACCCTGATATCAAAGTAGCCAGCAGGGGCGTCTACACCTTAGAAACCTTGGAGCAAATGCTCCATCCAAGACATAGGGGGGCGGGGAGATCTGTCAGTGTGTGTGACACCATCTTAGGGGGAAAGGAACGGGGAGGGGGAAGAATAGGGGGAAAAGGGACGTTGCTTCAATGACTTGGAGGGGGTAGACGCCTCTGGCAGGCAGAGTCAGTCTGTAGTCTTTACTAGGGCTCGTACCCGTCGTTGCTGTTTATCTGCCGTAATTAGCGTCCGTTGCCCAAGCCTCGAGGAAGAATTATACAGTGGATCAAGCAATTTTAATCCAAAAATCCCAATTTTTGTAATCCCGGAAATACGGGATTCCACGTTTGTCAATCCCGGGATTACGGGATTTAAAAAGGTTCCGGGATCCCGGGATTCGGGATCCCGGGATTACATTCCCTAATTCAGACTGTACAGTAGTAAACTCATCACAGTTTTGCTGGGCAATGTCACTGCATAATCTCTTCAAATGATGAACATCTTCCCTACTAATGATGTCTCGTTCTTCTGCCTCAGCCTGGTCTGCCAAATGAAGTATGTCAGGTAGCAACAGATTCATTAAAGAAGATTCTGCTATGATATGGCCACACACAGCTCTTGACACAGATTTTCAAGTCATCATTGTGCAACTGTCCCAGATCCATAACAACAGTGAAGTGCCTCCACTAACCCAGAACCTACCATAATTGTACCGATGCTTCCCAATGAACTCGCCCAGTTGGTCTACAAGTCACTCCATGGCATGGCTCCTGAGTACCTCAGAATATATACTGCAGTAATGTGGCTTCGTCCAGATCTGGGCCTTCTTTGCGATCAGAGGTGAAGGATGATCTAAAAGTCAAAAAATCTAAAACCTGCTTCGGAGATCATGCGTTCTCCGTGGCAGGACCTAGATACTGGGAGAATATTCCACCCTCAATACGTTCTGCAACTTCACTGGAGTCATTTAAGACCAGATTCAAGACACACTACTTCAAGCTGGCTTATGGGATGTGCTGAACTTGTCAAAGCGCCCTTGCAACGGCATGTGTCGTTACGGCGCTGTATAAATCGTCGTATTCATCATCATAATCATCATAATAACACTAAAACAACCAAGACGACACACTGTAATCAATTATTCATGTTAGAACTGCGTACAATTTCCACAGCCTTAAGCCACAATGGTTGATCAATGTCAAACATGCAGTTGGCATATTCAGCTTCAGTGCCTGCTGTTCTATGAAGTATAGTGTAGAATACACACAAGACATGTCATTGGGATTCATATCGATGAGTGGAAGCATGCGAATGTCTGCAGCTGGATGAAAAGTATCAATTGGAGGTGCACACATCATCCGAATGGACAGTTACACAGTTGCACTGATAATATAAATCCCGACCATTTAGGTGAAGGCATTGCTGCTTCATGAAAGAACCAGCTAGCATGCCAAACAATATCGAAGTCCATCAATAAATGTGAATCCACTGTAACAAGGTCTGACATGGGTTTGCACGTAATCGTGGATAAAAATTTTTTGTCAGCTACATTGTAATGTTTTGTCTATACCTTGATTAGCGAAGACTTTATCAACATTCATTCTTTGCAGTCATGGAACTCTAGGTTCAGTAAAATGGCCAGATGATATTCTACTCAGGGGTGTAGACATTGAGATGATCCCCATACCATGAAAACTACCCTTACCATCCAGAATATTTACATTGTGGTCTATATTATCAGCTGAAATAGTGAGTTTTGAGCCTCTTTTTGAAGGTAGAAAGTGAATTCGAGCTACGAAGAAAGAGGGATAGTCGATTCCATTCCCTGGAGGCAGAGACATGAAATGCACGCCAGCCCATAACTGTTCTCCATCGTGACTCAGCTAAAAGGCCTGTACTTGATCGCAGACAATGGGGAGGGATGTAAGGAGTTAGTAGTGATTAAAGTAAGGAGGTGTGCTGGTGTTGAGGGCTTTGTGTTTCAAACAGCCTAATTTGAATTTTATTCTGAACTCAACAGGAAGCCAGTGCAGATGAAGGAGCAGGACTGAGAGGCTTGTTTGTAGTGGAACACGCAGCACTATGCGAGCTAAAGAGTTTCGGTCTGAGAGACCATCAAAAACAGAATTAGCATAATCAAGGCGAGAGGAAGCAAGGGAACAGTTTGCGACATATTCTTAGTAAGAGCCGATCTGATGTCTCGTATTGCCCTGATATGATAGAAACCAGGATTTACAAAGGTTTGTTATGTGTGGTCGAAATGTGAGCTAGCTGTCTAGGCTTACTCCAAGTGTTCTGACAGTGTCTGATAGTAGCACAGCAGTACCGGCGAGGTCGATGCTAGAAAGTGAAGGGTTAGAACGCAGACGCTTGTGTGAACCGAACAAAATTGCCTCAGACTTATCTGGGTTTATGGCCAAGCCAGTGAAAGAGAAATATGCATACAAAGATGAGAGGCATTCCTCAAGTTCTAGTTTACCAGACTGATCAGTGTGCACTCCAGCAGTACAAACAGTGGACTCAGACCGAGCGGTACCGATGCCAGCCTGCCAGTTTAAGGCAGTCCCAGAGACACCAAAGCTTTTACAGAGTCTTGAAGGGAACAGTTGGTGGTCTACGGTGTCGAAGGCTGCGCTGAGATCAAGGCAAAGTGAGAGGCAGGCTTTTCCGTTGTCGATAGACGAGAATTCGTTATCCAGTGTAGAGGCAAGAGGAAAGATAAGGACTGAAGTTGGGACAGGGTGATGTGTTTTTTGATACACATAAGAGACGTTCTAGAGATTCATCAGTGCTAGCCTTACTATGTTGCTGCTAAAAAAAAACGTTCCTTAGTAAACTGCTTTCGGCACGCAACGTGAACATTAACCTTAGCAGGTGTACTGAGCAGATAGTCTCTCAATTCATCGTCACTACATAATTGCTGTACTGCAGTACTATTTCTGCACCTTTTGCAGTAACTGTAACCCACTGTAAATCAATCTGTAAAGTGGCGCGACCAGTGTTTAATTTTGTTGCAGTGTTGAAATTGTAATTGATGAAATTGGGGGGGGATCATTAAATTTTTCTGAGACGAATTCTGAGAGAGACGAATTCCTAAAAAGGTCATCAAAGAATTTTCTAAGACGAACCTCTATTAAAAAATTCATAAACTCTTTGAAGAGATGGATGAAATTCCAAAAACGTCATATCGAAATTTTAAAATATCTTACGCTCGTTGGTCCCCCACAAATCTTGTCCTCCCCCTCCAGAAGAGGGGACTAGATTAAACACTGTGGCGCGACAAACGACAGAAACAGGGCTCGTAAAAGTAAACATTTTCAATATGACAACGCTGTCTAGATCTCAACCATCAACATCAGAGCCAGAACATATGCAATCACAACAAAACACCACAAATAGGCCTACGACACTCGCATCCACAAAATTAACATAGTCACAGACTGGCAAACAAACTATCACCAACTTAACGTACCAATACTGAAGAAGCAAACAGAAAGAGTACGTATGCATAATGCTTTTGCTAGCCAAAACTGAAAAACACTTAATATCGCTCAGCCTAAAAATTCGCACTTTAAGTGGATATAACTTATTTTCCCCAAGGAGGATTTGGGTGGATTTTGGCCCAGCTATTAAATGGCACAGTTCCCTTCAGAATCCGCAAAGATTACCTTGAAGCCGAATTTTGCCTGGGTACACTACGTAAGAATATTTACTACTCCCGAACTACATCTTCGAGAGTATTTAAAAGACTTTTACGCCAAAGTCGTCTGCTCGAATCGCAAGAGAGGTCTGAGAGGCTGATGACGGTTGGTCGCAGGAAGAGACATCAGTTGGGCGTTTGATGGCGATGAGAGTATAGTCACTTTTGTTCGCCACGTTGGCAACTCGTAGTTTTAATAAGAATGGAATTTAGTATTCTTGGTCGACGAACAGTTGTAGTAATTAAGAGGTTCGAGTCGATAATAACCTCTTCGACGAGTTGCAGAGACGATTTGTTTCGAATGAAACAGAATTGAACATAAACTGTTGAGGGGGTCCTTCTACCTCAGAAGGGTCGGTTATTTGAAGAAGTCCAGGTTCAATGAACTCGATAGTTGTTAGTTTTTACAAGCGCGAAACGTAAGAATAATTGTGACCTCGGCCGAGATAAGGGACTGGATTAGCCGGAAATGCGTTTTTACGTAAGACCATGAATATTGATTTTACGTCTAATTAATCAATCTGCAGCTTGGACGCCCTGTACTGCAACATATCTTAGGCTACTTGATGCGTCAAGGCCACATGAGGCATTAATGCATTGGGTAGCGACACTTTACATTTTTTATGCGATTGCCCGCTAAATAATATTTCATATTTTTGTGAAAAAGTGCATGAATTATGGGCCAATCGCTCTGAAATTTGTTCCTCATGTTACCTAAGGCGTAAGCTTGTGGAAACTGCTAATAAGTCAATTTGCGACAAGTGGTCCCTTCTCTCGGCCGTGGTCACAATTATATTGAAGACGATCGAGCTTTGAAATATTTGCCTTTGTCGAAAAAGGGCAAAATCTTCGAAAGTTGGACGATGAAAAACGGTGAAAGGAGAACTTCAACTGAAAGAAAATCGAAAGACGGATGGCTTACTTCCAAGGAGGAGCGAACAGATTGGGCACCGACACGTCATGAACTAGAGACTTGTGAGATAATACCAGGCAGTCTTTTTTCTTGGGGTGGTTAGCTAGGTCAATATAATATCATAAAATCATTAGCAGGTGCTGGTTAGGTAGAGAATATAAGATTCACATCCATTTAAATTTGCTTAGGCCCCTAAGTACTATTGTGCTATACAAACGCTACTTGTGAGTTACATTAGGCCTACACTTAAATTGAACGAAGCATAATATAATATAATTATATACTAAAATATACATTCATGCATGAAGGGTGCCTTGATTTATGACTTTCTAATGCAGATGGTTAGGCCTACACTTTGCTGACCTTGGGGGCTCAAATAGATTGACTTACGAGTGATCGTGGATATTAACTTTTAATACTAAGCTCTCTCACCACAGGTAGGCGTCACAGCGAGATTAACGAAGGTAAGATTCTCTAGGAGAAGGAGATATGCTTTTCAATTTCATATCATGTGTTATTTCGTTCTGAAGCTTAAAGAAAGAGTACACGTACAAGTGCAGTGCTCACCACAGAATCAACAACAAAATGACAGTCTTGTTGTCAAGACCTTAAACCTCAAGACCAAGACCAAGACCAAGACCTTGAACCTCAAGACCAAGACCAAGACCAAGACCTTGAACCTCGAGACCAAGACCAAGACCATGAACTAGAGACTTGTGAGATAATACCAGGCAGTCTTTTTTCTTGGGGTGGTTAGCTAGGTCAATATAATATCAGGTAGAGAATGTAAGATTCACATCCATTTAGATTTGCTTAGGCCCCTAAGTACTATTGTGCTATACAAACGCTACTTGTGAAAATCGATTTGACTTCTCTTGCCTTGCAATTCCCATACCTTACTTTCTTGACCTGGGTCCGGGACTTGGGAGTCATCCTGGACCAGGAGCTTGCATTTACGCGGCACATAAACCTTCTCTCCCGTAGCTGTTATTACCAGCTCCGGCAGCTGAAGGTGATTTCCCGTTCTTTGTCCTCTGGTGCAGCTTCTACACTTGTCCATGCATTTGTTGTTTCTCGACTGGACTACTGCAGTGCCATATACAACGGACTGCCGGTGTCACGAAATAGAGTATCCCCCATACAAGTATATCCCCTTAGCAGAATGGAGTATCCGGCCGGATGAATGTGAACGGGAGGGACTATCCCCCTCGTGCAAACGTATCCCCCATGAGTCGTACGAAATTATCCCCCCGTCAAAAAGTAACCCCCTGCAGACATAATTACAAATTGTGCGATTTAAGTCAGTTTAGAACTACAGTAGTCGTGGTCCTAGGAAAAGTCAAAATTATGCTACTTATTAATTTGTTGGCATGCGTGGACAAAGAATCCAGTGAAGTCAATTATCCTCTCTTTACTCTCTTTCTCTGCTCTATACTCTATTGCCTCTTAGGCAAGTTGTGACATTGATATCGGTCGATTCGTATCAATCGGTAAGTTACACCACCAAACCGAGGAAGACAAACTATCAGCAGTCACAAACGACAGTGTTATGAAAAGGGACTAAAGGGGCTTACTAATTAGGTGAATTGGTAGCTCGCTTGATATCGGTCGATTCGTATCAATAGGTACACCAGCAAAGCCAGTGAAGCCATTTGAGGCAATGAACCAACTTCAATGACTCTTGTGTTCTTTGTGGTGTTATGTCACGCAAATTAAACAATGTCTATTCGCATTATTAGTTGCTTGAAGGGCATGTTACGATGGATGTGTCTAAACAAGGATCACAAAATATCAGCAATCAGTTGCAAATCACAAACGACAGTGTCATGAAAAGGGACTAAGGTGCTAATTAGGTGAATTGGTAGGCTATAGCTCGCGCTTGATATCTGTCGATTGGTATCTCGGCAAATCTCGGTCGACAATTGCGTCAGCACAACACAAGGCACCTAACCACATCGGGAACCTACATGTTAAAGTCCTCCCTGCCAGCAGCAAATGTACTTCTCTGCGTGTGGGCTGTACGCAGCAGCTGCTGCCTATCCATTTGAGATTGCTTCCCCTTTGTCACGCTGGATGTTGACTTCTGTGAGCCTTCAGAAATTCGAAAATATCTTGATAAATGTTTCAACAAGGTAATGCTGTTCCTACTGTAACTTCGGTTTGATTTGCTCTAAATATTGCTTAGAAGACTTAGAACACTTAAAGTCACTTGCTTTACCTATTTCTCGTTTTGGATTTTGATTACAGCATAGATTTGTCTCCCTGTTGCACTCCGCCCGGTTCCTATGACTCACTTTACCTTGTTCCTTACCAACTTAAAGACTACTCTTTCTAGCTGTGGTTGGACCGGAAGCGCTCCTGAGTAGATCACCTTGAAGGGACGCTATTTAAAAGCTCCCTAATAATAATGATGATGATGATGATGATGATGATGATGATGATGATGATAATAATGATAATTATTATTATAATTATAATAATAATAGATGATCAATTATACGCATTTTCAATAATACCTTATGCCTGTGAATTTTTATCCCCCGGGGGATGATTTTACACGATGGGGGATAGAAATGGTTTATCCCCCGGATACTCTGTACCGGTAGATTCCATCCGGGGGGGGATAAATTTATTCATCCCCCCCGGATAGTTTTAGGACGGATAGTCTGTCACGCGACACCGGCCTGCCGGATTGAGCACCTGAATAGAATCCTGCGTTCTGCTGCCCGCCTTATAGGCCGCATCCCCAAATTTGGCAGAGTGTCTGCGTATATGAGGGATGTCCTACACTGGCTCCCCTACCCGCAACGCATCACTTGTCGAATCTCTGACTTGGTTCGGCGATGCTTTGAAGGCGTGGCCCCTCCATACCTGCGGGAGCTCTGCTGTCCCACTTCATGTTCGCAACGTCGTTGCTCTCTCCGCTCAGCTGCGCAGGCTAAACTTATTGTTCCCCGTGCGCGGACAGCCATACAACAGCGCCGTGCCTTCTCTGTGGCTGGCCCCATGACCTGGAATGGGCTCCCTACCAAACTCCGCCAAATACCGATTGGTCATTTCACCTTGTTTCTGACTGTTCTCAAAACTGCGTTGTTCGACCGTGGTTGGGCTGGGAGCGCTCCTGAGTAGGCAATCTTGAAGTCTTGAAGGGGCGCTATAAAAAAAACTGCTTTAATAATAATAATAAAAATAATAATAATAATAATAATAATAATTAGGCCCTATGCCTACACTTAAATTGAACGAAGCATAATATAATATAATTATATACTAAAATATACATTCATGCATGAAGGGTGCCTTGATTTATGACTTTCTAATGCAGATGGTTAGGCCTACACTTTGCTGACCTTGGGGGCTCAAATAGATTGACTTACGAGTGATCGTGGATATTAACTTTTAATACTAAGCTCTCTCACCACAGGTAGGCGACACAGCGAGATTAACGAAGGTAAGATTCTCTAGGAGAAGGAGATATGCTTTTCAATTTCATACCATGTGTTATTTCGTTCTGAAGTTTAAAGAAAGAGTACGAGTAAAAGTACAGTACTCACCACAGAATCAACAACAAAATGAAGATGTCAAAGACCATTGCTGTCGTAAAACGCTATTAAACTTTCTCATCCTGTGGAAGGGAGACTGGGTGAGACTTTGGTCCTATTAGGTTTCTTGTTATTATCAGTCTCTACCCGTCGGTTTTGTTGTCTCTGCCTGTAGATAGGATGTTTTTGTTGAGACGGACCAGGCGCTTGTGGTCTCTTTGAGGCTTGGTGGTTCCGTGTGGTTTTGCTGTTCTGTTAGTTGTTTTGTGGCGTCGACGTGAAATATACATTGTTCTTGGTGGTACATATTTAGTAAATTTGTATCATAAACAAATGCCTTCCTCGTATTTGCCTAGGATGATAGGCTAATATATATGAATATATATATATATATATATATATATATATATATGTATATATATATATATATATATATATATATTGTTGGGAGTTGGCCTTCAGCCATCCCGCCATCATCATCCTCACGTGCACTTACTAACCTTAGTTAAGACGCACCTCGTTTGAAGCTAGAAGTAGGATGGTCTCGTTGGCTATATATAGCAGTGTTCTTGTGTCGACGGGGAGACCGGTTTTAGTTAAGTAAGGCGTAAGACGTGCACTGGTTGTGTCACGCATTGTAAGTACCCTTTTGTGGTCGTTTTCCGAGAGTGTACCCTGCGTGGTCGCTACTCATGTTTAATTGCCGGTTCTCGAGTTGTATCTTCCTTTGTGGAGTTTGTGCAGGCGTCTTCTCGGAGAGTCTGTCTTTTGTCGTTTGCTTTTGTCTCGTATGTGTGAGTATCGTTTCAATTATGTACATAGTGTAAATATACGTTTTATCAATATTGCGAAAGTCTTTGTTTTTCTTGTCATTTCTCATATCATTCTAACTCACATTTCACCTCTAGACTAACAAGCTAACATATGGGGCCTCGTCCTTAAGAATTTACCGTTTTCAGTTTTGTAAAATTGGAAATTTGAATTGCGTATTTGACGTCGTCCGAAGCTATTTGAAGTTTTAAAAGCTGAATTTTGAACTTGAATTTTGAAAGTGAAGTTTAAAGTACGGAAATTGGGAATTTTGAATAGAAGAATTTTGAATTGTTATAGTCGTTTTGTTTGAATTGAGTTGCATAAGTTTCTAAAATGGAAAATTCGCTCCCGTTTAAGCCTTTGGAATGTGCAGATATTTTCGATATGTCTGTCGAAGAGATGAGGGAAAGATTAAAAATTTTAGGACTATAAATTAGAACTTTCAATGAGGAAAAGCTGCGGAAAATGGTCTGGCTATTTCTTGACGAGTTAAACACGAAAAATTTTGAAATTTGGGCACAGAAGGATGGGCCGACTAAAATGGTCGACGCTGGCTACTTGTCATTCTGTTCGTCTGGCCATGTGTATACGCCCACTGGACTTTCTCGCAATATTGTTGTGTTAAGAGACACTGGTTCTTTGCAAAGCTTGGCTAGCAAGGAATTATTGCATGCTAATGAGTTCTGTAACATCGGTCAGGTTCGCCTTATTAGAGGTATTTCGGGTGTCACGCTTCGTGTGCCTTTGGTTGAAATTCGAGTTGAGTCTAAATTTGCTAACGGCACTATCTTATGTGGGTTGGTAGACCATTTGCCACCTGGCATTCATGTTCTAATTGGTAACGACTTGGATAGTCCACAAGATGAGATAAATGTGGGAGTGACTACGCGCGCTCAAGTTAAATTGACCGATTCTGGCTCTTTACCTGTGTCGCATACTCAATCTGTAGAAGATAAGTCTGCTGATATAAATGTGCAGTTAGACGTAGACTTGAGTGCCTTATTCAAAGAGCCTACTGCAGTGCATGCTGATTTAACCAATGTAGAGTCGCGTGTTGATTGTACGCCTACACTTGATGTCGGTTTGGTTGTGCCTGCAAGTGTGAATGTGTCTGAGTCGCCTAAATTAGAAGAGGTGGTCGCAAATAGTCCTTTGGATTTTGTGCAACGGGATGAATTGCTGGGCATGCTTAGTACGTTTAAGGGTGTGTTTAGCGATGTACCTGGCAAGACTTCACTTATTGCACACCGTATTGAGTTGATACCTGGTGCACGACCAGTACGACAGACAGCCTATCGGTTGCATCCTGAGCGTATGGCACAGGTAGACAAAGAGATTAAAGGCCTAATTGAAGAAGGCATTGTAGAGGAGTCCGAAAGTGCGTGGGCTTCGCCTATTGTACTTGTACCTAAATCGGATGGGTCTCTGCGGCTGTGCACAGACTTTCGTAAGTTGAATGCGCTTACGGTAGCCGATCCTTTTCCGATGCCACGTGTAGAATCGTTAATTGACAAGGTTGGACAAGCCAAATTTCTGACTAAGCTTGACGCGACACGAGGTTTCTGGCAAGTTCCTCTTGATAGTAAATCAATCCCTTTAACTGGATTTGTGACCCCACATGGTCATTACCAGTGGCGCTATATGGCGTTCGGTTTAAGAAACGCACCAGCCTCATTTTCACGTTTGGTTGCGAAACTGTTGCATGGCTTAGATGAGTTTTGTGATGGATATTTGGATGACTTGATTATTTTCAGTTGTTCTTGGGTCTCACATTTGTCTCACTTAAAAAGAGTGTTAACACGTATTGCTAACGCTAAACTTACATTGAATTTGAAGAAGTGTGTCTTTGCTAATGCAGAGATAGATTTTCTGGGTCACCATATTGGTTTGAACTCTATTCAGCCACGCATGCAGAAGGTCGAGTCTTTGCTAAGATTTCCGCGTCCTGAAAATAAGAAGCAGGTTCAATCTTTTCTGGGTTTGGCTGGCTATTACCGCAAGTTTCTGCCGCATTACTCTCAGTTAACGTTACCTCTTACTTTGTTACTTAAGAAAGGTCACCGGTTTACTTGGTCTTCTGAGGCTGAGAATGCATTCATTGATTTGAAGTCTAGGATGGCTTCACGGCCTATACTTAAACCGCCAGATTTTGACAAACCTTTTTATTTGGCTGTGGATGCTTCGTACTTTTGTTTGGGAGGTTGTCTATTTCAGATAACTGACGAGATTGAACACCCGGTCTGCTACCTGAGTCGGAAGTTGAGTTCGGCTGAAGTACGCTATTCGACAATTGAGAAGGAGGCACTTGCGCTGGTGGTCGGTGTACGCGCGTTCAGCGTGTACTTTGGTTCCGCTCCAGTGGTTGTCTATACGGACCATAGTCCACTCCAGTTCATAAATCGCATGGCTCCTTCGAATGCGAAACTTTTGCGATGGAGTCTTGAACTCCAACAGTACTCATTGAACATTAAGCATCGGCGTGGTCGAGACAATGTGTTACCAGACATATTAAGTCGCCCCTCAGTTTAAATGTACGAACTGTCCTTATATTTCTACGGACTGTCAGTCTCTTTTGTTACGCCTACATAGATGATTCTCTTTTTGTGTTGTAAACGTTTTAGTGGACTGTTATGTTGTTGAACTTTAGAGATAGTTTCAATTCATGTACATTTGTTGTTTCTGCATCGTCGGAAACACTTTAAATGTTTCCTCTTTTTCGTTGTCGGGGGGTCTGTTGGGAGTTGGCCTTCAGCCATCCCGCCATCATCATCCTCACGTGCACTTACTAACCTTAGTTAAGACGCACCTCGTTTGAAGCTAGAAGTAGGATGGTCTCGTTGGCTATATATAGCAGTGTTCTTGTGTCGACGGGGAGACCGGTTTTAGTTAAGTAAGGCGTAAGACGTGCACTGGTTGTGTCACGCATTGTAAGTACCCTTTTGTGGTCGTTTTCCGAGAGTGTACCCTGCGTGGTCGCTACTCATGTTTAATTGCCGGTTCTCGAGTTGTATCTTCCTTTGTGGAGTTTGTGCAGGCGTCTTCTCGGAGAGTCTGTCTTTTGTCGTTTGCTTTTGTCTCGTATGTGTGAGTATCGTTTCAGTTATGTACATAGTGTAAATATACGTTTTATCAATATTGCGAAAGTCTTTGTTTTTCTTGTCATTTCTCATATCATTCTAACTCACATTTCACCTCTAGACTAACAAGCTAACAATATATATATATATATATATATATATATATATATATTCATTAGTTTATTGAACATCACTAATAAACATCGACTTTACAATCACTCAAAAGAAAGTATTCGTAGGCATTCAAAGGTGAGATCAGAAGGGACAACAAGTCCTGCTAACAAAGTCACCTAGTTTCTTACAACAGAATTCATTACGGCGTTTTCAACAGCATCGCCCTTATCTTCGGCTACATACTTCCTTATCAGTGGCCATGCCAAAGTGTAAAGATCACAAAACCAAATCAGGTGTCATCTGGTGATAGGTTACATAGCATGCTCTATGTACTTTCAAGTTATCAATGTGGCATAGACTTTATAAATTTCTAGATACAATACAATACATTAATCAAATTAGACCTACGTTCCGTATCTGACTGCGTTGTTATTGACCTCTCTTTCTTTCTCAAACTGACGCACGCCGTCGATCTTATCGTTGACCTTGTCAAAGTTTAAGTATCACGAAATCAAATCAGATGACCTGATAGACTATGCTCTATATAGGGATAAGTTATCAAAGTCATAATGACTACTGCGTCGATGTGAGTGTGGCGTCTCTTCTTCCTCGAACTCATGCACGCTGTCGATCTGCAAAGAAAAGCCGATATTGAACACGAACAACACAATGAAATCATTTGGGATATTAGGAGGTTAGCCTATTTAATAATACTAATTTTCCTCAGAAGTAATTAAAAGATACTTTCTATTCCTTTAATAATGATCAGTAACTGAAAAAAGTGTAATATGTGACCATGTATATAGCCTAATATGTGTGCGAACCATTATATTAATTTCTAAACGTTCTATTCTTCTCTACTTATGAGAAAGCTGGCGCCCTCCCGAACTCACCTAAAATGTGTACTTCGACTGTAAATTTTCAGTAAAAGGATAATGCAGTAACAAAGAGTTGAACACCCCATGTGAGAGCGTTACTAATGATGTCTCTTTCTTCCACAAATTAATGCACGTTGATGTTAAGTCAAACGGAATAGGTAACATTTCATGCGGATGGTTGCCTCTCAAAGTCGACCTAGGCGACTATGTTTCAAATTCGTTTAGAAATATACAGACAATTGACAATCGATCTATTCTCAGAGTCTATTTATAGCTTACTATATACAAACTGATAACGGCTCGATTTGTGCGCCATCCGTTGATACCTTGTTCATTAGACACCAGCGCGATAGAAGTTATAGCCTACTTTATTTTTTTTATTCCGGATATTTCTATAGCGCCTCTCGAAGTCTACTACTACTCAGAGGCGCTCCCGACTACAGCATTTGATACTGCGCCGGAATTTTCAAGCCGAAGCGCCACGAGCAATTGCGAGTGAAGGACTTGCCCAAGGTCCGTACGCAGCGGCTAGAGTGGGATTCGAAGCTGCAACCCTCCGGTCACAAGGCGCCGAACTTACCACTGAGCCACCACGCCCCACAATGCGAAGGTTGTTGTAATTACTTCTGCAATAAGCAGGGGCGCCGGCAGCGTGACGCACTGGACGCACGTGCGTCCACCGACCAAATCAAATCCACACAAAGCTTAGGCATCACATCGGTATTTTTTACAGTTTCACCGTGTCATTTTGGTTTACCAAACAGTATGTATAATATCATATGATTATAATAACATATGCGTATGCTATACTGTACTTTTGCTAGTCACTCTAAGTCATTTTTAGCGTATGACTACGAGCGGCGGACTGAGGACGGGTGGAGATGGAAGGGGACGGGACGTGTGTGCGTCCAAATTTTTAAAGCCTGGCGGCGCCCCTGGCAATAAGTAATTACAACAACCTTCCTTGGCTATAGTCAACGTTATTCCTTATACCGTTGTATAGGAGACATGGAAAAAATAAAACTCTCAAAACCCGCAAATCATAAGTTACAGAATACGCTTTAGTCCTCGACTAAACCATAAACCCCTCCATAAGAACTTAACCCGGTCAAGATTTCTTCACACACAAAGAGAATTTCGGCGATGGTTCTCTGTCATTTGTCAGCCAGTTCAAGATTTCGCCTAGAGTTTTCTATACTCTCCGATTCATGTACAGAGGCGTTTCAAGCATTCAGCAATTGCTGTGCAAGAGGCAGAGACCTTGTAACTGTTGAAACATATACATCTCTGGAGTTCCTCAGTGTCACAAATTACCAAACGTCTTAATTAAGACTAACATTATTCAACTCATCGGGACACGAGTATAAACAGTAATCCACATAATATTATGCTTCAACTAAACTTACACCAGCGTTTATAAACTAGCTATCACGTTCGCCATTCCCATCTACGGATCGGCCGCTGGTGCCTTCTGGTGATTGCGGATGGTACCTGGAGAAGCATCAGTGGCCCGTCACCAGAGGACTCTTACGAAGGAGATGTCAGACGAAAAAAAGGAAGGACACTTGAAGGACTTTGAGAACGTGGAATCAACTTTTAAATTTAACGTTACCCCGGTATGTTATTTCTTTATCAAAGTGATGTGAAGAAAACGAAGAGCTGTTATACAATGTTCGTTGAAAAATATTGCGAGAACCGGTGCAGCCATTTTCTTCGACTTCTCGAGTATACGCTCGATGAACACGACAACGCTAAGTAATATATGCTAAGGAAGGGAAGGGTATGGAAGGATCAATATCGAATAGAGATTAGGGCCTAGAAGGTGTGATAACGATTTGGGCTGAGAAGGGAAGTTAGCGATTAACGAGAGTCGTTCGACATATCCCACCTCACATACAATTCCCACACAATTCCCCTCATGGTAAGTACGGGTATCGACTCAATTAATCATCCGCATCTTAACGACCTGTCAACCTGTCAACTTAATCGATTGACGAGCACCAGATGTCGTGGGCGGCCTTAGAGTATCCCTTCTCACCAATCCACTCCTATCCCCCCTCCGCCGACGACATCTGGTACTCGTCAATCGATTAAGTTGACAGGTTGACAGGTCGATAAGATGCGGATGATTGAGTCGATACCCGTACTTACCTTACTACTGACCTGACATTTATGGCGTCGTTGACAGGATTGTTCCAAGGTCGGCTGTGTATGTTGGAGATAAGCTACTCCGTTTCTGCCATTTTCTGAAGGGTACGGCAGTGGCTATATCTGGACTGTCTTAGAGGTTACTGTACAGCCTGTACCTGGCAGTTGTTGAGAGGGTGGTCCAGTTCCTGCGGTAAGCGTTAAAATTTCGTTGCGTTGCCTCTAGGAGTTGATGATTGCGAAACAGCAGGAATCGGTGAAGAAACAGTAGACTGACCAGCTGAGATTGAAATGGCCGAGAAGTGGGTACGAGGAAGAGGCCGCTTGATTTCTGACAAGGAAGAAATTCCTGTCTATATGGGCTGAAATAATGGAGCCGGCAAGGACAAGCCGGGGGAGGTTGCATTAGAAAACGGCCAGGTGTCATGTCGAGTTTGAAAGAGAAAAATTGACGTTTAAGAAACTGAGATATGACAAAGATAAGGTGAAACGCCTGAGGGAAAATTATTGAAAAGAGCAAGACCCTGTTCTGAGGAGGATCAATCTTCAAAAAGAGTTATTCCAAGAGGCAGAAGGGACAAGGTTTGAGGTAGAAAAAAACAATCTGGAAGCCGATCTGAGGGAAAGAGAACTCCAACAACAGAAAACAGCAAGGTTTGGAGCGGAAATAGAATTAAAGGAGAGGGAGACATGCAGATAAGTGAACTTGGATGCGGCAGAAAGAGAGAGAGAGTAACAGAAAGACAGAGACAGAGAGAGATTGAGACAACAGACAGAAAGAGACACAAAGACAGATAGATAGACAGACATAAGTGAATTTGGATGCGGCAGAAAGAGAGAAAGTGACAGAGAGAAAGACAGAGAGAGAGAGAGAGAAATTGAGACAGCAAGTAAGAGAGATAGAGAGAGAGAGAGAGAGACAGACAGACAGACAGACAGACAGACAGACAGACAGACAGACAGACAGACAGACAGACTGTAACAGACAGACACAGACACAGACAGAAACAGAGAGAGCGAGAGAGAAAGGGAGAGAGAAAGAAAGAGAAAAAAGACAGTGGCGTAACAGAGAGAGAGAGAGAGAGAGAGAGAGAGAGAGAGAGAGAGAGAGAGAGAGAGAGAGAGATAGACAGACAGACTGTTACAGACAGACACAGACACAGACAGAAACAGAGAGAGCGAGAGAGAGAAAGGGAGAGAGAGAAAGAAAGAGAAAAAAGACAGTGGCGTAACAGAGAGAGAGAGAGAGAGAGAGAGAGAGAGAGAGAGAGAGAGAGAGAGAGAGAGAGAGAGAGAGAGAGAGAGAGAGAGAGAGAGAGAGAGAGAGAGAGAGAGAGAGAGAGGCGTAATAGCAATGCTGCAATACTGCAGTCAAATTTAAACTTTTGACGAAGCAGTCAAAAACAGTAGAACTGTATAATCCTCTGATCATTTCGAAAATGTCGCATTTTGCAGAACGCCGAATATCGTTTCGATTCGCTGAGAGTGACTTAGGAGTTAGGGGAACAACGATTCTTAATAAAAGAGGGCATCACCTTCCAACTGCTGGACTTAGGAGAACATACTTCTTTTGAAGGGTCTTTTATAATTGTACAAACCAAGAAAGGCTCTAGTGTTCCGGCAGCCATTTACAGACTGGCACAAACCTTGAGGAATTTTGCTCTGAATTTGATTCAATGCTATCAAAACTAACTGGCAAAAATAGACACCTCTTTATAATGGGCGACTTTAACATAGACTTACTTCGTGCTGAAAATCACCCCGGATCCAGTAAGTTCCTAGATGGTCTGTCTTCTCACAATCTTTTACCCACTATAACGAGACCAACTAGAATAACAGCCTATACCTCAACCTTGATAGATAATATTTTCACAAATTCATGGCCCAATATTATTGAATCCTCGATTATCATCTCTGATATAATAATAATAATAATAATAAGACGATTTATATAGCGCCGTACCACAGCCGAGGCAGAAGGAAAGGGCGCTGTACATAAGTTCAATGGCAGTCATATGATTGTTTGAAGAGATAGGGTTTGAGCTGTGATTTGAATGTCTCCAGAGATGATGCGTTCTTCACATGATCAGGAAGACTGTTCCATGCAGTTGGTCCGGCGACAGAGAAGGAACATTCGCCAAACCTCGTAGAAGACCGCGGAACTTGTGGCAGATTTTTTTAAGAGGATCGTAGCCGACATCTGTTCCGGTTGTCTGCTACCCGAATGCAGAAGTCAGAGATGTAATCTGGCATGAGGTTATCGGACCATTTGCCGGTATTAACTAGCTTTGCCTTGGATAGCCATGCCTGTATAAATCCAACATCAGGTGAAAGTCGATTAGTTAACGAGGAGAGAAAAAATTGTTCCTTTCCGGTTTATCTGATATAAACTGGACCCAGTGCTGGGTAAAATACTCTGCAAATGTATTTCAAATTCTAAATACAAATACATTTTTCAAAAGTATTTGAAATACAAATACAAAATACAGGCCTCTAATACTGGGGTCCAGTCTGGACCCCAGTATTAGAGGCCTGCAATAGCAACAATGCTAACTTGGCCTATGATCTCTTTATAGATAAATACAAAATTAACTATAACTTCGCATTCCCATGCAAACCTTGTCTAAAAAAAAGTGATAGCATTATAAAGCATCCATGGATGACTCAGAGGCTTCTTAAATCAAGGAACAAAAAAGCCTACCTTTATTTGAAATGCGTAAAAAAACCACTCCTGTGAATAAAAAAAAATTTACGACCTTCCGGAACATTTTTAAGACCACTAGAAATAATGCTGAAAAAAGTTACTATTTGGCTGAGTTTGCAAAACATAGTAATAACTTTAAAAAAACTTGGAACCTTATCCGATCTATAATGAAATTGGGGGAGCGAGACCCACCGATAGAGTCCCTTAAGATTGGCCACATAGAAAGCAATGATCCTCAAATTATGGCTAGCGCTTTAAATAACTACTTTTCTAACATTGCCCAGACTCTTGCTGACCATGTTCCTAATACTCAATCCTCCTATGCTGAGTATCTTAATCCCCCATAGCTTGCTCCTCTAGCTTAATTCCTACCTCCCCAGAGGAAATCCTGCACTTATGCTCCTCGATTCATACTACTCATAGTAGGGGACCTGATGATATAGACCCTTGTATAGCGGCCATTAGCTTGCCTTTCATAGCCTCCCCCTTAGCAGAAGTTATAAATTGCTCTTTAAATACTGGTTTTGTCCCATTAGCACTGAAAATTGCTAAAGTAATTCCAATATATAAGAAAGGAAATAGGAATGATGTTGCTAATTACAGGCCCATCTCAATTCTCCCTTACTTTGCCAAATATTATGAAAAAATAATGTCTGACAGGCTTACCAACTATGTCCAAAAGTCCCATGTTATATTTCACTCTCAGCATGGCTTCCAAGCGGGGCATTCTCCTTCTTTAGCGCTAATTAACATGTATGATAAAATCTCGGACTCCTTCGAAAATAATGAGTATTCCATAGGTATCTTTCTTGATCTCGCTAAAGCCTTTGATACAGTGAATCATGATATACTTCTTCATAAATTATCAAATTATGGCATCAGAGGCACCCAATTAGCCTGGTTCACCAGCTACCTAGAAAATCGTCTCCAATTCGTTTACTGCAATGGCTCGCAATCAGATGCAAGAAAAATCAAATTTGGAGTCCCTCAAGGATCCAACCTGGTCCTCCTCCTTTTTCTCCTCTACATTAACGATCAACCTAACGCCTCCCCAATTTTGTCCTTTATTTTATTTGCAGATGATACCAATGTATTTCATTCTGATAAATCGTACTCTAACCTAGTTCTGACTGTTAATAATGAACTTAAACGGGTAGCCGAATGGTTTTCCTCCAACAAACTCTCTCTAAATATAGATAAGACTGCTTACATCCTCTTTAAATCGCACAGGAAGGTTGGACCCCTGATAATTCCCTGGAGCTCGCTATAAATAATATCGCCATTGCGCAAGTCGACTGTACCAAGTTCTTGGGTGTCATTGTTGATCAGCACTTGACATGGAGCGAACATATCAAAAGTATTTCGACAAAGATCGCAAAAAACGCAGGCATAATTTACCGTGCTTCCAGCAAGCTCCCTCCCTCAGTACGTACCCAGCTATATTATTCCTTAATTTATCCGTATTTATCGTACTGCAATATTGTATGGGCATCCACTTACGACTCCAGACTTCAAAAACTGGTTGTCTTGCAAAAAGAGCGGTACGTTCCATCTGCAGAGCCCCACGGGGCTCTCATACAGGCCCAATTTTCACTCGTTATAATTACTAAAAATTTATCAAATAAGGCAATTTCAAAATGGGGTCTTCATGTTCAAATTTAGACGCGACCTTTTACCTACGAAATTTAAGACCCTCTTTCACCAGGGTTCCGACATCCACTCCCATTTCACGAGGAATTCGAGCAAATATCGTATTATGTATGCTCACTCCAACTCTCGTAGAGTTTCCATCAAAATCTCATATATATATATATATATGAGAATTACATAAAAACATTGCACAATCATACAATCATTGCTAGCAATGTTAACTGAATGATAAAAGATTTGCAAGATTAATCCTACCTAAACCAGCATCTGAAAATGTAATTAATTTATATTATCGAGCTAACCTCCCTTCCCAAAGTCTTTCTGGATCTTTGCATCTACATGCACTTGACACACCTTACGAAGATTGTTTCTTCTCCGATTTCTTCTCGAGGATCTTTGCCTTCTTCTGGTCAGACATCTTCGATATTCCAATGTTCTTTCGATACTTGAATTCGACAAAATAACTTCCTCTGACAGTTGATCACCAACTTGATCAAGTAATAACTGTGCTCGCCTCAGCACTGCTCCTTTAACTGTAAAACTAATCTCCAATCGCCGCTGATTCACCCGCTCAGTGTTTTCAAGCTTGAAACACCGCAACTCGACGATATATTTATTTTTTACTTGGCCAGACTGAGTTATCTTTAATTCTACTCGAATCAGCGACCTAACTAACTGTCTTCGTATAAAACTTTCTTTTATCGAATCAATCAGGAGCGGTTATGTTGAACTGTTTTACATACGACGACCAACTTCAACTACAGCCAACGCCCAACTGATAGTCTGTGCAACGTTAAGCTCCATTGGCGGTAAACGCAGTCAATCGCGCAGACGACAATTTCGCCAACCGTAAACATTTGAATCTTTCAGTCATGGTTTCCCTGCTTTACAACAAATAATCCATTACGACGAACCGTATCCCCAAACCCTATCTATATATTTTATTTACTAATTAATTGAACTAAAACACTTATCTATATAACCTATGCATCCCACGCATAACACAATATATTACACACATTTTGTTAGGATGTAAATATGTAGTACAGGGACATCGTCACAATACTTTACTAAAAAAAGGTTAAATAAAAAACTACCATAAGGCTCAGTGGAACATTTGAAAAGTTTCGTTACGTGAAGCCATTCCCATCTACGGATCGGCCGCTGGTACCCTCCTGTGATTACGTCACCACAGGGCACTGGACAGGCGCCTATGTTGTCCGTCCCTGGAGGACTCTTAACGTCGGGTGAAAAGGAAAAGACACTTGAAGGACGTTGAGACCGTGTAATCAACTTTTCATTTTAACGTTATGTTATTTTGTAGCGTATTGTAGCAAATCAGCTGATTGTTTATTTAGACAAGAAGTGTTTGCTGCCCTCTCAACAATCTGGATTTCGCAGGAATCACTCTACGGAGACCCTCTTAATCCGCCTTTTGTCTGAGCTTTATGGTGCCATGGATGCTGGGTTGATCTCTCTTTTGGCCCTCTGTGACGTCAGCTCGGCCTTTGACACTGTTGATCATCACATTCTCCTCCAACGCCTCTCTGTTTCTTTTGAGCTGACTGGTGGGCCTCTTGAGTGGCTTCGCTCCTTCTTGTCAGAGCGCACTAACTGTGTTGTTTTTGGCTCTTCTAGATCTGGCTGGGTCCCTGCCCCTTATGGAGTTCCTCGGGGCTCAGTGCTAGGCCCTTTATGTTATTTATACCGCTGGTATTGGCCCCTTGTTGGAGGCATGCGGGTTTCTTCACCAGCTATATGCTGATGATGTACAAGCATACGTTCACTGTCGCCCTGATGGGGTGGTAGATGCTGTGCAGCAGATGACTCAAGCTATGGAGGTCCTTTCTGCTTGGTTAGCCTCCAACCGCTTGCTCTTAAATGCTAATAAAACTCAATTTATCTGGCTGGGTGGTGGTAGGCGATTAGCGGGTGTTAACTGGCCTCTGGTGGCAGAAGCCTTTCCCCACATCACCTTCCTGGATGTTGTGCGGGATTTAGGAGTCCTTCTGAATCGTACTCTTAACTTCTCCCAACATGTTGACCAGCTTACCCGTAGCTGTTATTATCAACTGCGCCAGTTGCGGCTTATTTCTCGTTCTCTGTCTCATGATGCTACGGTCATCCTTATACATGCTTTTGTAACAAGCAGGCTGGATCACTGCAGTGCGATCTTGGTTGGTCTGCCGCTTGGATTGATCGGCCGCCTCGACCGGGTTCTTCGGTCAGCTGCTCGGCTCATTGGACGCATCCATAAATATGCCCCTATTTCTGCATACATGCGTGATGTGCTGCATTGGCTCCCTGTCCCGCAGCGTATCTGCTATAGGGTTGCTGCGCGGGTTTGGCGCTGTATCTTAGGCTGTGCTCCGGCCTATCTGTGTGAGCTCTGCCGCCCGGTCTCTGATTCAGTTGGTCGGCGTGCTCTTCGGTCTTATTCTGGAGGAGAACTTTTAGTCCTTGGGGCTCGCTCTACAATTAGGCAACGCTGGGCTTTCTCTATAGCTGGGCCCTCCATTTGGAATGGTTGGAGATTCGCCTTCTCCCATCTGGCTCTCAAAGCCCCAACCATGCAGAGGAAGCATACAGCAAGCGAGCCACCGTTGTCGCGCGCACTACATTGCAGAGCTGAGGGCCAAATGTATTCGCAGAGCATACAAGGAGAGTCTCGCCTTGCTACATATAAGGGTCATATGCGTCTCAACGGGTATCTGTAATCGTTACCCCCAAAATCTTCATGCAATTAACTCTGGTCACACCCGGTGTGGGGGTGGTGCTATAAACTCAATCCCTCGCCTCCCTCTAACGATCCCTGTAACGGTGATAAGAACACAGCGATCCTTGAAACCAATGGTCAAGCCTCTCTTCCGATTAGGATGAAGGGGGGATTTAGGAGTCAGGAGGGTGTCCTCGCTGGCACTTCCCACCTTCTTGGCTTCGGCGGCGGTCAACTTCTCATATTAATAATATCATTAGTACATGCTCTGGTTCTTTACAAGCACTTAGAGTACTTAGACTTCATGGCTTATCTATTGCTTCCTTACATGAAGTTGCTAGAGCTACTACTGGCTTCGCTCGTCTTGCTATTATTTCTACGTCTACAGTCAGTACATTCGTATTTTCGGACTTTGATTCTATCAGCCGACTACTTGGCTCGATTTTGCGAAATTATAGTGGATTCTACTCGTCTCTTAATGTGGATTTAGTCGCCGTTTTGGCTTCAGTTTTCGTCAAGTACGTTCCGCTCTGTTGAAACCACTTGTACACGTTGTGTATTTGTTGTGCACCGTCTGCCTTTACGTGGACTATGTATGTATATATATATATATATATATATATATATATATATATATCATCTAATCAGCTCCGTTCATTGTGGTCGGCCGGGTTACGACCTACGCGGCTGCTTCGAAAGGTACTTTTCGCATCTCAGATCTGAAATCCGGTGACCGTTCGTCTTCATCGCTGCCCTCCTGATTTGCCCATCGAGGAAACCGTTGCATCGTCTACTCCTCCTGCGGATGATCAGGCTTCGTCTGCTCCTTCTGTGGATGACCCGTCGTCTTCCTCGCCGCTCTTCCAGTCGTCATCTTCGCCTTCCTCAGCTTTCTCCACTTCCAGTCTCGGTCTTCGGATTGCTACCTGGAACGCCCGTTCTTTGACAGAGAAATTCGCCTTCGTCGCCCAAACGCTTTTGGAGCGCCAACTTGACATCCTTGCTGTTACCGAGAGCTGGCATCATGGATCCGAAGACGTGCCAGTACTCCGAGCTGCTCCACCTGGATTTTCCTTCTGCGACCGGCCCAGGCCTGCTACTCCGGATGGACAGCCGACCCCTGGCGGTGGCATCGTCGTCTATCTGCGCTCTTCTCTTCGCTTCGCTCCGATCGTTTTGGACATGGAAATTACTTCGTTTGAAGCTATATGCCTCTGCGTTGCCACCCCTCGTGGTCCGCTAACACTACTAACAGTCTACAGGCCTGGCTCCGCCGCGCCCACGGATAGATTCATTGATGAATTCTCTTCGGTATTAGAGAGTCTCATCACGCAAAATAGCCAACTGCTAATCGCTGGCGACTTCAACCTGCACTTAGACGATTTTTCTTCGCTTCTTTCCAGCTGCTTCAACGATCTTCTTACACAGTTCGGCCTACGTCAGCATGTCGATGCACTGGGCGGCACTCTCGATCTCGTCATCACTCCTGATGATGCCATGATACGAGATCTCAAAGTTCATCCTCCGACTCTGTCCGACCATGCGCTCATCGAGTTCTCTTGTCCACCTCTTCACTCGCAACCCATCCATTCGCTACGGCACCTGCGTGGATGGAAGTCACTGGACGGCAGTGCTTTTAGCGATGCTCTTCGAAATTCGCCTCTCTTCTCTCCATCCTCGCAACTCGATGCTCTATCAATAGCGCAACTCTTTGACCTCTACTCCGACACCGTCGGCGATCTCCTTGACAAGATGCTTCCGCTTCGGGGTGTAAAGTCTCGGGTACGGCCGCTGGCTGTATGGTTCGACCATGGCTGTCACCAACTACGCCACCGAATCCGCTGCTTATAAAGACGGTACCGTCGCTCCAGAGATCCGGCTGACCGTCTCGTCTGGGTGAAACAGCTGCGCTCACTTCACCGACTCTATCATCAGAAGGAGGCTGCTTACTGGGTGGACCTGGTCACAAGAAATTCGACCAACCCCAAACGCCTCTGGTCAGCCATCTCTGGCCTCCTGGGTCGCTCATCGCGTACATCATCGTGTCCGTCCTTCTCAGCGGACGACTTCTTGTCCATGTTCTCGTCAAAACTGGATGGTCTTCGAAACTCTACAGCTTGTGCATCACCTCCTTCGACCACGGACGCTGTTTTCAAGGAGTTTCAACCCATCCTTGAATCGGACTTATGTCGCCTGCTCTCATCCTCCAACTTAAAATCATGTGAATTGGACCCTCTTCCCCCATTTATTATTGTAGACGTTTTAGATGCCATCATTCCGTTTCTGCTCTATCTGTTTAATACATCTCTTTCTGAAGGCTCTTTTCCTTTCTCTCAGAAGCGTGCTATAATTGTCTTTCCTGCTCTCAAGAAACCTAATCTGGACCCTAGTTTGTGCCATAATTACCGTCCTATATACAATCTCTCTTTTCTCTCAAAGACTCTAGAGCGCCTAGTCTTTTTGAAGCTTTTGCCATATCTTGAGCATTCGGGTCTTCTTCCTGCCAGGCAATCGGGTTTTAGAGCTAATCACTCTACTGAAATCGCTCTTCTATCTCTCCTCTCGGATATCTACTCTGCTACTGACAAATCACACGTTTCTCTTCTTGCCCTTTTCGATGCCTCTTCAGCTTTTGACATGGTTGATCACGACATTCTCTTGCGTCGTCTTGAAATATCCTTTGGTATCAGTGCCTGCCCACTTCGCTGGTTCCGGTCTTACCTAACTGACCGTACGCAGATGGTCATTCTCGGTGACTCTCGCTCTTCCTGGGTACCTGTCAAACTCGGGGTTCCTCAAGGTTCCGTGCTGGGTCCCCTTTTCTATATTCTGTTTACCGCTGACATTCCTCGTCTTTTTGCTAAACACTCTGCCGTGGGGCACCTGCATGCTGATGATGTCCAGGCCCTGGTTCATGGTCTTCCTGCTCATCAACTTGCCCTCTGTCAATCAATTGAGTCACTTTCTTCCGATCTTCACTGCTGGATGTCCTCAAATCACCTCTCTCTAAATTCTTTAAAGACTCAGCTGATCTGGTTTGGCACTCGCCAGCAGCTCCTCAAGCTTGATTATGCAATTCTCTCCCAGCGGTTTCCCCTCTTCTCCTTCTCGACAAGTGTTCGTGATTTGGGTGTCATTCTTGACAGTACTCTTTCGTTTGCTGACCACATCTCTAGCCTCTCTCGGTCTAGTTTTTATCATGTAAGGCGTCTTCGTGCTGTCCGGCGTTCTGTTTCTTCCCCCTCTTTCACCTCCATGGTTCATGCCTTTATCTGCTCCCGCATTGATTATTGTAATTCGCTACTTATTGGCCTGCCAAAATCCCGTCTGTCTCCACTTCAATCGGTCTTAAACGCAGCTGCTCGTCTGATTGCCCGCCTTCCACGCTACTCCCATATCTCGACTTTTATGTCTAAGCACTTGCATTGGCTTCCGCTCACTGCGCGTATCCAGTTTAAAATCCTGTTCCTCACCTCTCGAGCATTCCAAGGTCAAGCTCCTCGTTATCTCTGTGATCTTATCTGTCGACCTCTTTCGGCTGCCTCTGGCCGTCCTCTCCGTTCTTTAGACCGACATGACCTCTTGGTCCCTCGGACCCGGACTTCTATGGCTCAACACCGTGCTTACGCATCTGTTGGACCGTTCCTCTGGAATGATCTTCCTTCCATGACTCGTTCTCAGATCCTAGCTCGGGGCATTTCTGCTACTTCTCGCTGTCTTAAGACTTTTCTTTTCTCACGGAGCTCCTCGCACTGGGAGCGCCTCTGATAAGGTTGTACTGCGAGAGGCGCTTTATAAATTCGTAAATGCAATACAATACAATACAATACAATACTGTTGCTAGACTTTTGTATGCCGCCCCGGCTTGGTGGGATTCGCTTCGTCTGCTGATCGAGCTAAGATTGATCGCCTAATTCGTAAATGAAGCGGTTGGGTTTCCTAGACCAAGATTTTCCATCGATTGACATTCTTGTTAAGCAAGCTGATCAAAGACTATTTCGCTGCATTAAATTCAACCTTTTTCATGTTCTATTTTCACTACTCCCCCCCCCCAAACTGCAATACCATATGATCTTAGGCCTAGACCACACAACTTTTCACTTCCAACTAAAGACAATAGAAATTTTATTTCTCGTATCTCGTTTGATTGTTAACTTTATTATTCTTTGACATTGTTGTTACTTGACTTTTATATGTACCCTAATGCGGTCTGTCATTTGGCTTTTGAATAAACGAATATATATATATATATATATATATATATATATATATATATATGTATATCGTGTTCGAAATGGATTGAAGTGTGGTAACGGGGAGATATAAGATTTCCACGGGCGGATGAACTAAGCGACAGTCGACCTTACTGAGCGGAAACCGGCACAAACAGTTCTTTTGTGTATGATGGTGCAAAGCCAACCAACAAAGCCCGGACATGGAAGAAGATCTTGAATTTGATTCTGTCCTTGATAGGGAGCCTGTGGGGTTATAAATCTCTGATATTATGCTAAGATATTAGAGAATTTTGGTAGATTAGCCACTTGCCGAGTGGCGCAGTTCAGGAAGGACTGGAACTGCAGTAAGCTGAATTTCTGTAAGCCTGCAAATATGTTTTTGGTCTTCCGCTATCTGCTTGACGACCTATCACTCTTTCTTAGAATCCCACCAAGTGTCCATCTCTTTTCTATAAATTATCTGAGTACACTTTTAGCTCCAGAATTTCTATTTTGGTGTAAAACTTGTGGGCCTATTACTGAATGCAATATTACTCTAATTTGTTTACATAATATTATGACGCAACAATGACATCATGTTTAATGTTAAACTGTGCAAGATTTCATAAACTGTTGGTCGTTCTTATCTTTTTTGTCTTCAATCGCCTTCGATCTGAAGATTGACCGCACCACGAACAATTTTGCTCCATCCACTTCTGTTTCTTGTCTGTTTGAACACCGGGTCGATTTTATGTTATCAATCCATCCAATTTTAGGTCTTCCTCGAGTTCTTGATTTAGAACTGCGCCTTGGATAATCTCATTCTCCAGACAATCTTCACTCTTCCGCAGCACATGCCCGAAATATGAAAGCTTCCTGCGTATGATCAAACCAAGTGAACTCTATCCACTCCATCAGTTTCCACACCCATTCATTTGTCTTCCCCTACGCCCATGTTATCCTGAGGATCTGGCGCAGACGATTCATTTCAATTGAGTTGATTCGTGCCTCCTCATCCTTTTTAATGGTTCAGCTCTCACAACCATGCATTGGCACTGGCCAAACAAGATCCTTCACAAGTCGTATCTTTGTGGCAAGTAAGATGTGTGATTTTTCCGTACCGGTACCTGCTTCCTCAGTACATTGTCCCATCGCTAGCGTCCCTCACAGCTATCTCCGCCAAGGTGTTGAATACGTATGGTTAAATCACAAACCCCTGTCGGAAAGAGGCGAATGTAAAGTATATAAGAAATGAAACTTTCAACGGTTATAACTTTCATTTCTTATTCAAAACATTACACCGTAGTCCTAACTGGTTTGTTTGCAATCTACAGGGCAATCATAGTTTCTGTATTGGTGAATTAAGAAAAAAGATTATTATGCACCTTTATCTTTGCGTTTGTTGAAATTTTCGCTGTTGGTGCAATGGTTTACTTGATTTTATGAAACAAAAGTTTTATTTTCTTCAGTTGTCCTTCTATTTGTTGTCGAATTGGAAGCAACTTCTGTTTCTGAGTTATCCTGTCTAAAACGCAATCTGAGGACTACGGTCGATGACATAATGAGGCTCTACATCGATGGCGTTGAGATAACTGGGCTTCCACATGCCGAAAACTGGAGTGAACCGGCCGTTGTCGACCTTCCCTGTAGTACGAGATTAGTAGCGATTCATGGAAGAAATGGACCGGAATATCACCAGGGGGGTATTCTGGCATCAACAGATGATGACTATGTCCTGACCAATTCTTCTTGGAAATGTTCAAACATCAGTTATAACGGTTGGGAGGAAATTGATTTTGACGATTCCGCTTGGATGTCAGCCGTGGAGTTTGGTCCTAATGGAGTATCTCCTTGGGGGCTCATACCTGGCATTAGTTCAAACGCTGTCTGGATCTGGTTGAGGCAATGGAATGGTCAATTAAATTCGACTTATGAAGAGATGGATTTGGAGGTGTACTGCAGAAAGAGATTAGGTAAAATCGTTTTCATGCATTTGTATGATTATTTGTTTCATTAGCGCGTTTTGTCCAGTATTACAATATTGGAACGCTTTGAAAATAACTTATATACTTGGAATTTAAAGTCATATAAATTTATTTATTAAGGAAATTTATATAGCGCCACTCGGGAACTTATCAGTACAATGTAATGCACTATTCAATACGATGTAAAAGTAATCGTAATCTCGAAATTTCTAAAGCTCCCAAAACAGAAGTCGCGTGAAACAGGTATTCACTGGCGTTTAGTCTTAATCGGTTCCAGGTCAAGATCAAACAGGGTCAGGCAGACAGACAGTAGGACGGGTGGTGTTTAAAGTTGAAACGGCGAGGGAGGTAAGGGGCAGAGGAGGAATCAGGATAAGATTTGTGAAGGAGCAGTGTTTTCAGTTTTGAGTGAAAGACATGTGGAGAGATAGCAAGAGGTGATGTTTTGGTGAGTTCAGAGGATGGATAAAAAATTTGTCGTAGAACTGGCGGAAGCTTGTTCAAGAGAGGTGGAACAGCTATGGCTATGGAGCGATTGGCAAATTTTAGCGATGAGGTGACGGAAGGGCGGAGAACTGTTAGGGCGGAAGAGGAGCGGGTTGAGCGAAGTGGTTGAACCGCGAACAGCTGAAGTGTATTGTAGGCAGTGGCGGATTTAGCCATAGGCCCGGGGGCGGTTCGCCCCCCGCGCCCCTCTTGGTTGTATGACGGCGCCCCCCAAAGACCAGACCCGCCCGTCATGGAGTGCTGCCAGAACGGACCTGGCATGGCCGAGGTTGAGTTAAAGCCATGTCCATAGACTCCATAGTGACTGGCGTAACTTTTGGATCGGAGTACCGTAGGCCTACCCCCACGTTTCTTAACCCCAGTAAACAATGCTCATCACTATTCAGTCGGCTGGGTCTACTTTCAACTGTGCTTCCCCACTTATTAAGAATGTAAGTCGAGAGGGGTAGAGAGACAGACAGCATAGACATGACAAGGAAGATTGGCATGACCCTGAATTGACCCGTACTCTCCAAGAGAGCAACGTGTCTAAGGGTGTAGACGCTAAGTTCCAAAGTACAACATTCTTCCACACACAACATGTCTGCACAGTCATCATCTGTATGATCCCTTCCCAACATCGCCAGTGCCAGTATCAAGCAGGCTTGAACATGTCCATTATCAAAACAGTCGGGATGTATTACTCCAAGAGCTTGTAGTATATCAAATTTCTAGTGCAGTCCGACTGTCCCCATCCAAACCCAAATCACACATACGGCGTTTTGGATATTAACAGAAGTCAATTCTCTACAAGTCGCTTTGGATTAAACTGCTATGAAAGAAAGATTATTTGGTATTTATAAAATCAGTTCACATTCTTGAAATAAATAACATTAGCTTCAAATTGCGATAAATTTTATATAATTATTAATTGTATCCTGATGGCTGAAACAACTAAACGCAAATCCACGGAAAAGCTGATTGAAGTGGCTAGGCGTAAAACTATAAAGCGAGCTAGTGTTGAAGCGAATGCTAAACAATGCCTGACACAACATTTATCACCAAATTACCTAGAGTGAGTGAAAATGTCAGCTTTTCAGACGACTTGCCTGAGTCTACTCATGCTAGCGCTGCAACTGAAACAGTAGCAACAGCAGCAGCTGCTGTTGAAGTAAAACCTAAGCAGGATGAAGAAGCTGTTCATTTGGACTCAAGACCTCCACTTCAGACAAAGTTTCGAAATTGGATGATGACCAACAGAAAACTGATAACGTCCACCAACCGTTGCTTGTAGAAGCGGCGTTCCCTTCTGATCCAGGACTCTACATTAATACTAGTTTAAGCACAAGACTTATACGAGTTCTATGTGACCATGGCCCTTGTCAACCCGGCCTGAGCGAACCATTTCAGTTTCCTACGGATGACTTGAGAAGACAGTTCCAAGCTTCGTGGTACAACAAAAAAATTGGAAAGGGAGATATCACACAAGAAAGAAATTGGCTAGTTTTTTCTCCAACAAATCAAAAAATGTATTGTCAGTTTTATATAGGGTAGTATATATTCGTGGTCTACACGTGATATTATTTCAAATATACATGTAGGCCTACTATCTTTCAAAGTTTAATTACCAATTCACTCTAAAACGTGGCGCCCCTCAGAGAAAACTCTTGCCCCCCCACGCAAGAAATCCTGGATCCGCCACTGATTGTAGGTGGGTGATACGTAATATATCAGAGCAATCCTATAGCTAAGATGCTTAATGTCATTACGAAAACAATATTACATCAGTTAGCAAAACAATGCACATTAAGCTTGAAGAGACACCAGTGGCGGGCCACGCACACACGTAGAGCCAACCAACGGATTCCCGTCGACAGCCGACAGATGGCATGGATGTTCAGAGTCTTTGGACGAAGTAATGTCGATAGAGTAGAGCGGCGACAAGTGATAGCGCTCGCAGACACGATATATATATATATATATATATATATATATATATATATATATATAATATTCGTTTATTGAGAAGAAAAGACAATCTGACAAAAACGCAGAAATGCTTACACGAGTGATAATGTATAATTAAAGTTCATTAGATTATTTTAGAATAAACTAGTAAATATTTTTATATAATGATCTGGGAATAAATTGAGAGTTGTCCTTGGTTGTGTGCTCTTGGTCTTAGTTGGTGAGAGGAGGGGGTCGGAGTGGAGGTAGGATTTGGTGAAGTACATGCTTAGAGTTGTGTAATATGGAGAAAAGGAGTTTCGCATCGGCTATATTGGCAAGTTCAGAGACTGTTGGAAAGGATTGTTCTAGATAACCTAGGCGTTTCGCTCATTTTAATAGTTTTTCCAGGCGTTCTTTAACGGAAGCCAGGGTAAGACCCCACCAGGATGGGGAGGCATATAGAAGTTTGCAACGGTAGTGGCTTTGGTTACATTATGTGGGGCGTGGTGGCTCAGTGGTAAGTTTAGCGCCTTGTGACCGGAGGGTTGCAGGTTCGAATCCCACCCTAGCCGCTGCGTACGGACCTTGGGCAAGTCCTTCACTCGCAATTGCTCGTGGCGCTTCGGCGTGAAACTTCCGGCACAGTATCAAATGCTGTAGTCGGGAGCGCCTCTGAGTAGTAGTTGACTTCGAGAGGAGCTATAGAAATATCCGAATAAATTAAAAAAAAAATTATGGATGGATGAGGAAGAAAGGCAGTGGGTTTTGAGTTTTCTGATCGCATAAAAAGAGGAAGAGCAGGTTGCTGTGAGGTGGTCTATAATTATTGGCTGTGAGTTTGAGATCATTCTGAAGGATGACACCCAGTATCTTCAAAGTTTTAACTCGGGTAATATTAGCTAATGGAGGAGGAGGGTCAAATTGGTGTCGAGGGCGGAAAATTATCATTTCTTTAGATTTAGAGCTATTTAAGGTAAGGTAATTGGCAAAAGCCCAGGTAGAGATTAAATGCAGTTCAGATGGAATAGTATGAGCTTGAGAGGATCCAGTAAGGAGGTAGGTGTCACCTGCAAATTTGAACATAAGATTAAGAGGCTGAAGAGTGCAGGTCAGAACCAGTAATGGAGAAGTTGGTATAGGTCCTTGAACTATACTAGGATTGATTGGGAGGAGAGATGAAGAGTGACCTTTGAATATAGTCAGGTGTGAGCGTTCAAGATGATATTCAACTAGCCAGTTATAGATTTGGTCTGGGATATCAAGAGTGGAGATTTTATCAAATAGGGCAGAGTGCTTAACAGAGTCAAATGCTTTGGAGAAGTCAAGGGAGATTATTGAGACATATTCGTTGGTTTTTAGGAGGAGTTGTGTATGATGTATGATAGATTATTATGGCTGCAGAGGTGGAACCAGTGGGTCTGAAAGCGAATTGATCTGAAACTAGGGATTCAAGGGGGCTTTGGAAAAGGGTAGGGTAGGCCTATATAAATCTCTGAACTATTTGCTTTTCGACTATTCTGGAGAGAACAGGGAGGATGGAAATTGGGCGGAAGTCAGCATTTTGAGAGGGGGAGTTGGTTTTAGCTTTAGGCCGGATGATGGCTATTTTCCATTTGGGAGGGATAAAATGGGATAGGAATGAGAGATTGATAAGGTGAGAGAGAGGTAATGAAAACAATGGGGCGGTGAGTCTAAGAAACCAAGCAGGTAGGTTTTCATATCCAGTGGCAGTAGGGTGCAAATGGTCGAGAAGATAGAATAGTTGGTATTCTTCAATGAAGGGGTATTTGGGAGGGGCTGTGAGTCGGAAATTTGGAGGGGAGTAGTTTTGGTCGGTGGAGATAGAGGAGTAATGGAGGTTAAGGTCGTCAGCAGTGATGTGTATAGAGTAGTTGCTTTCAGGATCTTTGTTAGTAAGGGATTTTACTTTATTCCAAAGAGGTATAGGACCTTAACGAGGATTAACGTTTTTGAAGTCACAAGAAATTTCTTTTGAAATAGCACGGTTAATTTTGAGGGAGAGAGGAGGCTTTTTCAATTTTGTTTTATCGCATTAAACAGTTTTTGTGACGTAGCTTCTGTTTAATCTCTGGCGTTGTGTACGGTGGGTCACTGGAACTAACAGTAATTGTTCTTTCAGGATAAAATTTGTCCAGACAACTGAGGGATTCGTAGTAGAACTGTTTCCAGGCTTCTTTAGGGTTGCTAAGGCGGAGGAGATGCTGGGGTCGTAGTCTTCAAGGTAGATGAGCAGATTGGCATGTTGATCAGGAGTTCGTATTCTGAAAGTTTTCTTGATTTTAGACTTGTTCAGGTTTATGATGTTAGATGATGTGGAGGCTATGGTGGCTTTGTGATCAGTTTTAATCACAGAGCTGACGGCTTTGATGTTACTGTAGATAGGCAGGGAGGTGAGAATGCGGCCGAGAAAATTTTCTCCTCTTGTTGGCTGCTTGACTATTGAAGTTATTCCAGTTAATTCAGATAGTTTATTAATATCCAGTGTGTTGAGGTCTCCAGCAAGAATTATATAAGCATTGTTGTTTTTGAGCATTAGTTCATCAATGTTATTACCGAGTTGTAGGAGGAGAGAAGTCGTTTGATATTTCGGAGCTGGTGGGTGGTATAAAGCTCCAACATAGTAGATTTGGCCAGATTTTTCAGTAGTTATCCACAGGAGTTCAAAGTCTTTGGTGCTTTCTTTAGGTTGATAAGGCTGTGCTTCAAGGTGGTTCTTGGTGATGATGGCAACTCCGCCTCCCTTTCTGCCGTTTCTATCTTTGCGGAAGATGGTATAGCCTGGGATTTGGATGAGAGAGTCAAGGTGTTTGGATTTAAGGTGTGTTTCGGTTATGACGAGCTACCGACGAGCAGTCCCTCACTGGTAGAAGATGACGCACGTCCTGCAATTCGTCGAAGCAAAAGGAGTACTCAGAAAAGCCATTCGTCGTGTGTCGGTCAGTAGATTGAAGAACCACCAGCGACTAACGGTCGAGGTCACTCCAATGACCTGCGTCGGTCGTCCTCCACCGAGACGAAAGCACAGGCGGCGCACAAGATCTTATGGCTCAGGCTCGATTGTACACCAGAAGGTTTGCCTGATGCAGTCACATGGGCCAACGCGACTAGCGAACCTCTAAACGTACAAAATCCTTGGCAAAACCCACGAATTAGTCCTGCGCGCAAACCTAGGACCATAGACTCCAACATGCTCGAAGTTACTGAGCAAATTCTGCATTTTGATGAAAAATCCGTCGAAAGCAGAAATCGATCAACGACCGACATATCGGATGACATGCGTAGAACAACCAATCATAAAGTGAATATAAATGAGCTCCTGCCACTGTTAGCAGGTTTTCTCAGAAAAATCTATCGAAAAAATTACGAATTTCAAAAGGCTCAAGTTGTCAGATATGGTTTTTGAAGGAGATGCGGTCACATGGGCCGAGATGGGTAGATTGGTGACAGAGAAGTCTAGTCATCCCATATCGCCATCCGCATGGAGATAGAGATCCAACACGTTGGTCACACGTCTGCAGCTGAGGTCTGACTCCTGTCCCTTTTTTCGACCGGGACAAGGGGTTCTAACGTCTATCCTCATTATTACCTGAATGAATAACCATCAACGGCAACATCTTCTCTCCCTCTGCCGATCTACATTCAGTGGCGGTTATCACCCATTCGACATCGTCGCTACAGTTGATGGAACGGCCGACGATTTCGACTTCTTTTCGTACCTGCAGTTCCGACATATGCTGCATCTTGGACTTCTTTGTCAACGGTCAGTTCCGTTAACGAATCGACAACGCCGTCATGTAGTCAAGTCCAGTGGCGGCTCTACAGGGGGGCGATTGTCCCACGAGATGAGTTTGTGGCCCCCAGTGGTCCCCAAAATTTGAGTCTGATCTACTATGAAATCTAGTATTATTCAATTTTGAATTTTTCAAAGTTATCACAAACTTACTTGCTTAAACATGATGCATGATGAAATCCGATATTATTTATTCGTGGTATTTTCACAGACACGACCCCTACTTACTTGCTTAGAGTCATAATTATTTGCACGATGCAGAAACTACTTCTGGCTATCCTTCTTGTCTTGAAATGGAGCTGCATGTAACTATATAATAGAGATCACTGCTTGTGATCGAATTTCCGTTCATGGACGTTGTAGTTTCTCACATGTTGGTCAAGTTGCCACTAGATGAGCGATATTCTGGAGGAGTTTATTAGTCCTTAATCCATAGGCCTACACTAGCAAAGACACCCTCAATGAAATCTTGGTAAAACGGGCAGATAAAGTTAGGATCAGATAACAGAAGGTGTTAAAGATTCTATTTATTTTATCGCCGTTGATGAAACAAAAGATATTGGCCACAAGCAACAGCTCTCTTTTGCAATACGAGTTTTCCCAACAAGAAAGTTAACGAATGCTTTCTAGATTTCAAACCTGCAAACGCATTAATTGCGCAGTCACTGTCAGGGCTTATTTTAGGCTTTACATACATAGGGTTTAGGCATCGGGTCATATTTAGCGTGTCAATGTATATGATGGTGCAAATGTAATGAACAGGATCATTACGAGCGGTGTAAATAAGGATGTATACTTGGCCTTGGTTGCCTCGGACGTGTCCACTGATCACTGCCCTTTGTTTCTCCATAAGAACTCAAATTTATCCGTTGTAAAATCACTTACCACCATTTTAAGCCAGCGTAGCTAGCGCTGCTGACTTTTAAAGTTAGCGGCTGCTTTGAGAGTTAGGCGCCTCACAGGCAGCCAGAATGCGTATGTGCATTTCTCTCCATATCACTCATCTCCCACTTTTATTCACCTAATCTATTATGTTAATCATCTATCATTCCCTCATTTTCAGCTGTACCATGGTGCGGTGTGACACCATGCTTTACAAATAAACGTATATATTAGGGTGTTTTTATGGTGCACGTGATATTTTTGACTCAAAGATTTTTGAACGGCCAGGTCGAATTATCATGTCAATTCATATATACACTAGGGTGGAGTGAAAATGGCAAAAAAAATTTTTTGTAAGCAAACGTTTTCCAATAGCGATGGAAAGTTGCCAGCATGTGAGTGTAATTAGTGCTCAAAATATTGTTGATTTTGCTTTGCGTCTTCTGCCCTCTACCGACGGTTTTATATTTACCATATCAAATTCTTTGAATAACGTCAATGTGGTGCATTATTTTTCTTTTTCCTCAACTGACTGTCGTCGAACTGTTACAATTCATGAAATGCACATTCAAATCAGTTGCGGAAATTGCCTCTGGTGTGTTACAGGATAATATAATTGTAACCAGGGGCGTAACTTTGGTCTAAAAAGTGGGGGGTACCAATTTCTTACATGAAGGAAGCAAGGCGTTGACTGCGATCTCTGGGAAGGCAAAATAATAAAATATTGATTGGCATTGTTCATGAAGTGGGGGGTACGGTACCCCAGCAGAAAGAATGGGGTGGGGTACGATTACCCCTCGTTCCTCCGACAAATTACGCCTATGATTGTAACGCCTAATGAATGCAGCGACATTACTGAAAGGAAGAAAATTAGGAGAGAGCGAAAGAAGTCCCGAAGCTCTGTCCAAGCAGGATGCGCCAGTGTACGACTGTGAGTGTTGAGGGGATTTTCCAGAGAGTAATCTAAAAGAGGTCCGAGTCTGGTTTGGGGGGGGGGGGTGCAGATCAAGAGAGGAAGCAGAGGAGCTGTGAAGGGGGGTGTTATTTAGGGCGAGGAGAATTGGAAGGCAGAGGATCAAATTAGTCAGGGTAGAAGTAGGCCCTACTTGAAAAGGTGAGACTTCAGTTTGGGGTGGAAAGCCCGGAGATAGATAGAGGAACATGAGGAGAAAGATGGAGGACGGGTTGGAATGATGATGGAGGAACCAAGAATCTGCGAATTCAAGGGGGAGATCGTTCCAGAGGCGTGGTGCTCTGTTGGATTTGACTGGGTTGGAGAACTTGGGATGAGTAACGTGACCGGATATCGAGAAAGACTGAAATAGGAGGAGGATCGGTTGCCTGAATGGTGAAGAGACCGCGGAGGTACTTGGGCTGGATATATTGTAGGGAGTTATAGGTTAGTGATAGGACTTTGAAGTGGATTCACTCTGGGATTTTTAGCCAATGTAGAGATTTGACTTTTGGATAAGTTGCAGACGCTTGATTTTGGTGGATTCAAGATTGAGGAAGAGGGAATTGCTGTAATCAATGAAAAATAGAGGTAACAATGGTAGAGGCAGTTTTAAGGTCGATCTTGGGCCGGATGCGACGGTCACAAATGTGTCTGAAGCAGGAGCGCGATAGGTTTGAGATGTGGTTAGAGAAGGAGAGGTGTGGGTCACAAGTAATGGACTGGAGGGGGGTCCGATGTGAAAGGTAAGAAGCGATGAGTTAGTCGATGGGTGTATGGAAGGGTTAGGCTTTTCTTGATATGATCAGGAAGACCTAGGATTATGAATTCTGTTTTGGAAAGGTTAAGGCAGAGGAGATTGGATGACATCCATTGCGAAATTAGGTTAATCACGTTGAAATATTGCATCGACGGTAGAGGGCAGAAGATGTCATTTGAAATTTAAAATATTTTGTGTGTTTCTTACTCTACCTAAGTTGCAACTTTTGCCCACTATTGGAATTCATTTATTTTAAAACAATTTTTTCACTCCACCCTAACATACACGCTATATCCGAAATTATATCTTGATAGCTGAGCATTTAGGACTTGCGCAAGGCGACCGAAATTAGGAACCCAGTGATCTTCTTCGTTTTGGTCTAAATTTTGATGTCACGACGTCTGTTCTTCGTGTTTTCGATCTTCTTCTTATAGTATTTAATTATTATGTTAGATTATTGTGTCTTTCCCATGTGAGGTGGCAAAATTGACTGAAAAAAGTTAAATTTGGTTGATTGGCAATACTGAAGAGTTATGCGAAGCCACCTACACGATGAGAGGTTTAAGGGTGTTGTTTAATTTCCATACGCAAACAGAGTTTGGATGACAGCGTTAAAGAAACGGTTGTATGACACTTCTTCTTTGGGAAGATCACGGATTCCAACGACGGATGAGCATCATGTTTGGGATAAGCTATGATGTCTTCCCAAGGAATGTCAAAATCTCCACAAATATATTTCTAGGAAACCTGAAATCGAGGACGGAAAGCGTGATGCTTCCAGGATTCCCTGCAGGATCTCTTCAATATTGCGCTTCGTAATCGTATCGTAATAGTAATTGTAATCTCCAGACTTCTAAAGCGCCCCTCGATGGCCCAGCACAAGGCACCAGCCTATTTACGAGCGCCTATTCAAGATGTCATAACTATAAGCAAGACAGGAGAGGAGGATCGGCAGTTTTTCCAAGTACAACATCAAAAAGGACGACATGTTTCCACGGCAGGCATAGATGCATTGTCACACTTGCAAAGCAATCAGACAGAGCGCTGGCAGGATCAGCAGCATTTGCAGAGCGTGAGGAACGATATCGTGCAAGCACAGTTGTAGCGACCGGAGTTTCTCTGTTGGAAACGTCATCTGAAGAAAAGGCGTCATCAAATAGCTCAGAAAAAAGCCAGAACCTTCATCGCCTGCTGGGTCACCAAAGCGAGGCAGAGGAACAATCTCTGTAGTTATCTGTGATGTTGCAGCAGTTCTAGATCGCACCAAAAGCCTCTGGCAGTTTCTCTACTCTTGCTGCATCCAATCTATATGCAACACCAGCTGGTGTGCTGATCGTAAGTCCTTCTGAGAACCATCCAGCAAGGAAAGATAACCGTGAGCTTTAACAGCTGAGATTCGTGAATCTTTCGATACACCTTAAGTACTGGTTCATTTGTTCGTCACTCAATGAAACCCAAACGAACGATCGTCAATTCTTGAAGGGAATCCATATTTATCCAGATAAGGAAGTCTCACAGGTCGCCTTAGCAGCATTTTATCGACACCCTTGGTCTCTTTCTGAGAACTTGGTTGGCCTCAGCCTTTTTGACGATTGAGTCATCGTCGACGAAAAACAACGCATGGTCTACAGCATGCGCAACAATCAGGGATTCGACGAGACATGATCCACCTACAAAAGCACTACCCGATTTCTTCACTACTTCTACCACCAAACTTTCCCAGATCCCCGGATTGGGTTACGCTTTTCTTGATTGAGACCCGCAACAATGAGAGTCAGAACAATCCTGTACACAGTGAGGCACAAGAGATGAACGGTGCAGCGAAGAAAGGAGTGGCTTATGCAGTCCTTCAATGAAACCTTGGTCCGAAAATGAGGAAGAGTAATTTGATCTGCAAATGGTCGAGTACCATCGAAACAAATTCCCAAAAGCACTAAAGGGACTAAATAAATGACAAATAAATGAGTTCTTTTGCTTTTGACTTATTTTTTATGTTTGAGTGTTGAAATTGTTTGGATCTTTGAAAATTACAATGTATCACATTGTTTTCTCTGTGGTAATTCTTCCGGGGATTTGCGCAAGTTCTAAATCTATTCCGATTTTCATCTAATTTGGCAAATGTTGATGTTTCTCAAGGTGGAACACAAAAACAAACTGGCCGATATTAATTTTGAAACTTTATTTTAAGACACACCCTATATATATATATATATATATATATATATATATATATATATATATATATATATATATATATATATATATATATATATATATATATATATATATATATTGTTGGATGTGGTGACATGGCACACATCGCAACACTCCTTTGTTCGGTCACACTTGAGTAATTGAGACTGGTTATACTGGTTCAATGGAAAGGCGATGGGTTGAAAGGAAACGGGCTTAAGAGGAGTCGAGAAAGAACGCGAGAAGAGAGAGGTCGATGTTACAATTGAACAAAGAAGATCTATGTTTAAACTTTCGATACTGATAGTACGGTTATTGTTGAAAGACAGTTTTAATATGAATACAGAAGCAGGACAAAAAGGTTCTACGTCTTCGTCGCTTTTGTTGAACAGACTGTTGGCGTACGGATATCATACCCCTATAAAGACACGAGGCCTAGACATGGACGAGCAGTATGCCACAAATGGGAGCCCGTCCGAACAGGATTGGAATAACAGACAGGAGAGCCAGGAACGAGTTTATGGTGGTCGACGGTGGTCACGGTCGATTTTGGAACGGGGACTGAATGCTACGTTCGTTCGTCGAGGAAACTGGTCGCGATACGGCTCGGAACAAGGTCAAGGTCGTTGGTGTGCAACGGTTGTCCGAAGAGGGAGTGGCTCGAACTACAGGGCGGGTCAACGTCAAAACTGGTCAGTTGAGAATGGCAGACATGCGTGATCTACGACAGTGAATGACGGACAGAAGGACGTGTCGGTTGCGAGTGTTCGACGACAGTTTCGGAGTGGGAATACGTCTACGTCTGGTCCGGGAGTTCAGTGGATGCAATGCCAGAGTCGCGGACGGTCACGTGCGATGATGGAGTGTTTTCGGTCGTCGGAAATGCCCGAAAATCTCATGGTTCGTCTGACTACGCCAGGGGTGGACGGTCAGATGTCTTCGGTGAGGGACAGTCGAGTGTCTTTGACGCGGGCCAGACGATTGTCTTCGATGCCGGACGGTCAGATGTCTTTGGTGCGGGATGGTCAAGGGACGTTGAGACGGGACGAGCAGTCGGTGGCTGATGTACGTGAACGGTCTATCGAGGATGGTCGCGGCAACAACACGAATGTCAGGTTACATACTTTTGCCTATTGTATGTGTGGACGCCGTGTAGAGTGGTCGGAATGGGACTAAACTTTAGGTGCCTAACGATGGTAGAATAAAGGCGTAGTTTTGGTTTATGTTAGGTTGAGTGAGAGATACTTAATTTAGTTTTATTGTTGACGATAGGGAATCGTTCAACTCCGATAGAGATGACTTTTAATGGATAGTCGGTTTTTTTTATATTGCGTTACGTAATGAACTTTTAAAGAAGTGTAGTAACATAAAGCGTTGAGTACTTAACGTGTTAATGTCAGACTAAACTTTGGTGTTGGTTGAGGTGCTTGGATAGGGATCTTATATGATTTTTCCTGTTACAATAATTTCAACTGATGAAGTCCTGGAAAGTGACTTGTGTGTCTAGTTATGACAAATGATTTAACTCAAAGTGCAAGGTTCAAGCATTACTATGGATGGAAGAGGTCTTATATTGAACGTTATGATTTTTGCTGGAGAATGATATAAGTTGGTTTAAGGTTAATCAATACCGGATGTTTATATGAGTTTTTTGTTGTTGTAGACAGGGTGCTTTTTGTTTCGAAATCGCTTATCGACTGCTTCTGTTGCCTGGTTTTGCTGTAGAAGTGTGTTGAAAGGTTGTGTCTGAGGTGGTTGGTATGTGGTGATGAGTAGAGTTTGGATGTTGAGGGAACATGTCGCGGCTGTGTCCAGTGATATGTCGTTCTTAGGAGGTGGGTGCCTTTGAGGAGTCCTTGGGTAGGATGTCCTATGGTGTTTTGGAGGTGGGTGCCTCTGAGGAGTCCTTGGGTAGGATGTCCTATGGTGTTTTGGAGGTGGGTGCCTCTGAGGAGTCCTTGGGTAGGATGTCCTGTGGTGTTTTGGAGGTGGGTGCCTCTGAGGAGTCCTTGGGTAGGATGTCCTGTGGTGTTTTGGAGGTGATTGTGGCACCTTATTGAGGACGTCATGGAGTAGCGGTTATGTTGAGATGGGTGTGTGTGTGTGTGTGTGTGTGTGTGTGTGTGTGTAGTGTGTCTCTACTCTATACAGGTGTTGTTGTTGGAATACGGTGTTGTGTTGTGTGAGGATGTGCTGGGTTTTTGATTGTTTGTCTTCGTAGAAAAACAGTGAAACGAGGGCAGACATACGTTTTAGGAATTGCGATTTGTTATTGCTTTGTCAATGAGTTGTAAAAGATAGAGACTACAATTAGTGTGCAGTGTGTTCGATGTTTAGTCATTTTATGTCAGTGATCCGGTTGTTTTATGTTTATTAAGGAAACTGGTAGTTTCCTTTCTTTTGCGTGTGGGGGTATGTTGGATGTGGTGACATGGCACACATCGCAACACTCCTTTGTTCGGTCACACTTGAGTAATTGAGACTGGTTATACTGGTTCAATGGAAAGGCGATGGGTTGAAAGGAAACGGGCTTAAGAGGAGTCGAGAAAGAACGCGAGAAGAGCGGTCGATGTTACAATTGAACAAAGAAGATCTATGTTTAAACTTTCGATACTGATAGTACGGTTATTGTTGAAAGACAGTTTTAATGTGAATACAGAAGAAGGACAAAAAGGTTCTACGTCTTCGTCGCTTTTGTTGAACAGACTGTTGGCATACGGATATCATACCCCTATAAAGACACGAGGCCTAGACATGGACGAGCAGTATGCCACAATATATATATATATATATATACTGTACAGTAGCTGGCAACTAAAGCAGTCCGCTCCATTGGCCATTTGGTTCCAGTCTTATGCACATAAATTGAATTTAATTTAATTGATGCGCAACTGCATATAAATCTATCTCAGAGGCTAGGGATTTTTTAAAATTACTTGAAAGGTTATGCTTTTACTTCAAGTTCTTTTATAGATAAGAAATGGGCTGAAGCACAGAGTGAATTATATCCAGAGGAACCGGTGAGGCAACTCAAGGGGCTCAGTCATAGTTCGAGAATTCGCATTTTACGAATTTTAAGAATTCTAAAAATTCCCGAATTTTAACGAATTTTAAAACTGCAATTTAAAATTTCTTAAAAATTTGTGAAATAATAAAATAATAGAATTCTTTGCCATGGCAAGGAATTTTATTATTTGTTTACTTTTCAAATTTATAAGCACGTAAATGTCAATGTCATAGTCAATCAAACAATCATCCGTAAAAGGTAGCTGTTCTACTTAGAGTCTTGAACTTCGATTTCTATCATAGCTGGGGTGTGTAACTGTGAGTGTCAGTCCGCAGAACGAAAAACCACAAGTGCCCCAGCTGCTCCAGTGTGACCAGTCAGTCACTGTCACAGCTCGCAACCAAACTTGGTTAAAAACATAGTTGTTAAACACGATAGAAACTAAATAAAAAACAGAATAAAACGTCGTTTTTTTTCAAAAAAATAAAAAACGAGAAAAACGAAATAAAACGACAAAAGGAAATAATTTGACTTTCTCGCATCTTGTAGGCCCTACTGCAATTTAAAATTTAAAACGTTATTTATAGAATTTAATTAGCAAATAACACAACTTTATTAGTAAACACTAAATAACGTCAATCTACAACAATTATTTTATTTCTTATAAGTTTGGTTTAATAGGAAATCCAGAAATTAAAACTATTGAAATCTTTTCAAATTTAAATTGTAAACATAACTCCACATAAGTCCATGCTGATTAAACTAACATAATTCAAAACTAAACTTTGTAGGCATAAATTATATAGTGTAAACTTTCTCACAGTGTTTATGCATTTCAATTTAGCCAATGCTGAGTTTTTGTCTTTCTCGTTTATCAAAGTAACGTGAATCCATTCCGCGCCCTTTTCTTTTGGCATTTAGATAACTTAGAAATAACTTTTTAAAATTTTATTTCTTGTACTGTGCTATTAAGCCATTTCATAAAGTATGTATTTCTCAAATGATGACGTAAATGGTGACGTAAATTAGCTGAATCCTTGAAAGTACGGAGACAATGTAAGGAACATCAGACAAAAAAATTGAACAGAAAATGAAAAAAATTAACAGGCACTAAATAAATAAAGTTACATACAAAAAAAATACGGAAGAAACGATAAGAAAAGAAAAACGAAAAAAACGAGGTTTTTGGGGGGAAAATAAAAACGAAAAAAACGGTTTTAACAACTATGGTTGAAACGTTCACCGAGCTGTTTCTTCTACTTCATCGTCCTCTGATTCTGAGTCAGGACCAGCCCACTGCTCCCACTCGACTCTGGTTTATGTATTTTGGCCAGGCAAATGCTTCTGATTTCGGGCAGAACAACCAACAATTACCTTGTCACAAAAACCAACACTGTATTTTTGGATTACCCTTTCCTTCTCCTCCAAAATTACTACTTACTTCCACTCCAGTCCATGTTCTTTCATCTTTAAGAAATTAGATTTTAACTAAATTAACTCGTTACGTAATAAACTTTTTATATTGAATTTTACGTTGAATTCTAAGAAAAAGCTCAACCCAACAAATTATGACATCATCACATTTATTGTTGTTTGTTTTTGCAAAACGTCACTGTCAATGTAAAAAAAGGCCCAATAACCCAAAGAATTTTTACGGATTTTTACGGAATTTAAAAAAGACAAAAACTTCGCGAATTTTTACGAATTTTAAAACCGAAAGTCACGAATTCTCGAACTATGAATGGGCTCAATAACACTTGATGGGTGTGTCGTATAGTTATAGGCATTCTGTACTACCCAGTGTGTCTGTAAAATTCTCAGGCATCGTTCTGAAGTGGACACATGTGCACAGACTGCATTTAGGCAACTAATTATCTACTATCCAGTTATTGATCTATCATTTCTGAACTAAATTGACAATTCTCTGACTTTTCGCTTACTGGTATGATTGGTATACGATCATTAACGCTTAAACATTACTTTCTTAAATCAGGATAAGAATGAGTATTTTGCACTGTTGTATAGCAGTAATATTATGTTGAAGACCTTAGCCATGAAATTCCCAATGTTATTGGGAATTTTATGGCTACGGTCTTCAACATAATGATTAACAATGAATAACGTGGATGCCTTTTTGGATGAGTTTGATTTTAGGCAAAACATTCGTTAACTTGCACTCCATTAAGCATAATGTATTGTTTATAGTTTATATGGTTTCTTTTAATAAAGTGAGTTTGTATCCATATTGTCTTAACTTGAGGTTGTTGAGGTAAACTCTTATCACCTCTCTCAGTTTTGACGGTGTCAGGTTCCCCGGCCCCTTTGTGGCCCCCCTGTTGGAAAAGCCTGAGCCGCCACTGGTCAAGCCAGTCATCCCACATCGCCGAGGACAGGAATGCCGTTGGTTCAACGGATGCTATATACTTCCACCTAGCTACCGTATCTTTTCGACACCGATGCCGCGAGCCCAAGCCAAAGCGACTCACAAAGCCGATCAGTTGTACTCGTATGGATAAGTTCGTTGCAGTTTAAAGTATTTTCGAGTATACTTGAGTGGCTAGACATTAGTAATACAGTAAACATATGGTTAAAGTGGAAATGATACGAGGTAGACAGCGGATAAAGACTGGTCGTGCGAAAATTCGAAGTTAGGAAGAAATTTCGAGTTGAATAGTGTTCTAGACTAAACAATTTAGGCCATTACTTTCAGAGTGTACGGAGGGTACAGAGTGTACGGAAACAACAGAGCACAGCGGCGTGTACGAGGCGAAGACGCCTGATCAGGGCACTTCATACCTAAGAGCTAGTAGAGGGTCCCTTGAAATGGCACTCACGCTGAAAAACCTAAAGAAATGCGGAAAATGTGAAATGATAGGTGGAATGGACAGCTTTGGAGAACTTTGTAAAAACTGTTGTAGAATAGACACGCTGGAGGTAAGAATAGAAGCACAAGATAAAAGAATGGAGGCGCTGGAGAAGAAAATCGAGGGAAGTCAAGATGGCACAAGATACACATGAAAAGCAGCGACAGAGGAAGAAATAAGACTAGATAAGATAGAGGAGAAGATAAACGAAATCAAAGGAGTTAACAGTGGAGACAACAGCAAGGAGAAAAAGGCAGAGTGGACCACAATTGTAAAAAAGACGATGGACAAGGAATTAAAGATGGTGAACGACAAGATGAAGCAGGTAGAAGAAAAATAAAAGAAACGGCGGAAGAAGAAAGAAGAGGGGAGGAAAGAATGAACAACATTGTTGTTCGCAGGTTTGAAGAAAGCCAAGAGGCAACAGGCGAACAGAGAATAACAGAGGATCGAAAAATGGTACTGGAACTTTTCAAAGACGTCGTAAAGGTAAGCTGCGAAGGTAAAGACGTAAGAAAAATGTTCAGGATGGGAAAAACCAACGAAATCAACAAGATGAGGCCTCTGCTAGTGGAGTTTCGAGATAGAGCAATGAAGAACGAGGTCATGGAATCGCTGGTTAAGCTAAGGGAAGCAGAAGACGAGTATAGGAGGATATCGGTGGCACATGATATGACGGAGGGAGAAAGGGAAAGATGCCGGAGCCTAGTCAAAGAATGTAAGGAGAAACAAAACCACGAAGGGTCGGGGGAATGGATCTACAAGGTGAAGGGGTGGCCAGGAGCCATGAAAATTGTGAGGATAAAGAAACAACAATGAGAGAGACAAAAATGGAGGAGAAACAAAGGAAACGAAGGAAGAAAATAAGAAAAATTGTCAAAGAAAAGGTAAGGAAAAGGAGTATTCAGAAGCAAAAGGAGCCAAAGGAGAAAGAATTAAAGTGTTTTTATGCAAACGCAGGAAGCATAATTAGCAGAAAGAAGAGAACGGAATTGGAATTATATGTGGAAGAAGAGCCAGACATAATTGGAGTGACGCGAAACATGGGCCAGGGATGAGATGGGAAACTGTGAGTTAGAGATAGACGGATATGTCATGTTTAGAAGAGATAGGGAAAACCAGAAGACGACGGTACCGGTACATGGAGCAGGGGGAGTATTACTTTATGTCAAAAGCGACATAGTAGCAGTAGCAGTAGAAAGACAAGTCTTGAGTAACAATAAAGATAAGGAAAATGTGTGGTGCGAGATACAAAACGGATGGAAAAAATTATTAATTGGCGTTTGCTATAGACCACCAGTATTTGGTGAGGAAACAGGAAAAGGGCTATATGAAGTAATAGAAACTACAAGCAAGGAATCAACAGTGATAATGGGTGATTTCAACTACCACATAGCTTGGGAGGAGTCAGAGGGAGAAAGAACACAAGACAATAAGTTTTTGGACCTGATCAGCGATATTTTTTTACAACAAAAAGTGTCAGAAATATCGAGAGAAGGGAGCAAATACATTTTGGATCTGGTCCTGACAAATGAAGAAAACCTGGTGGAAAACATAACTGTGGGAGAGAACTTTCACAAAAGCGATCATAAGATAATTAGATGGACAATGGCACTAGGGAACCAGAAAGATAAAAAAGAAATGCAAAAAAGATACAAATTCTTTGGGGCGGACTATGATGTTGTCAGAAACAGACTAAAGAAAAAGAACTAGAAAACAAAGTCAAAGATTAGGAGTAAATGAAAGTTGTAAAAATGCTTGTGAGGAGCTTGAATGAGGTCATAGAAGAAACACTACTGAGAGTTAGAAGCATGGTCAAAAGGAGGCCATGGGTAACCAGAGAGGTATAGAAAAGAAGACGAATGAAGCAGAAAGCCTGGAAGAAGTACAACAAGCTAAAAGAAGGCAAGGACTCAGAGGATCCAAACATGAAGGGCCAAATAGCCAAATTAAAAGAAAAGTATGCCAAGAAAAGGAATGAATCAAACAAAACCAATGAAAACGCGGTGCAGGAATATGAGAGGAAGCTAGCGGCAAATGTGAAAAACGACAGTAAAAGCTTCTACAAGTATGTGAGGAGTAGACAGAAGAAGAGAGATAGAGTTGGACCGATTACAAAAATTACAAGGGAAGTTTGATCACGGAAGACGAAGAGACTGCAGAGGAATTAAATAAATACTTTGGGACAGTTTTCAATAAGGAAGACGAAGTAAATATTCCAGAAGCGATGAAGATGTTTAATGGAGAAGAGGAGCAAAGATTGAAGACCGTAATATTTACAAAGGAGAAAGTGACAAAAGAATTGGAAAAGTTTAGAACAGACAAAAGCCCAGGTACGGATGCAATGCATCCCAAGCTCCTAAAGGAAGTAAGTGAAGAATTGGGAGGACTATTATCGCATATTATGGAACAGTCAATGAAAACAGCAGAGATCCCACAAGATTGGAGGGATGCGTTAACAGTGCCGATCTTCAAGAAGGGAAGCAGAAACGACGCAAAAATCTACAGGCCCGTTAGCCTGAAAAGCAATGTGTGTAAAGTGATGGAGAGAATCATCAAAGAAGACATGATCGAGCACTATGAGAAATACAGGGTGATCCTCAATAGCCAACACGGATTTACGAAAGGTCGGTCGTGTCTAACATACCTGTTAGATTTCTTTGAAGAGATTTTTGAAAAACTGGATGAAGGAAAAGCGGTGGATATAGTATACCTGGACTTCGCAAAGGCATTCGACAAGGTCCCACACAAAAGGTTAGGAAAGAAATTGGAAGCGATTGGAATCGGTGAAAATTTGTTAAAATGGATAAAACAATGGTTGAGCGATAGAAGACAAAAACTTGGAGTAAGAGGAAAATTTTCAAAATGGTCGAAGGTGTGGAGTGGGGTGCCCCAAGGATCTGTTTTGGGACCATTGCTTTTTGTTATTTTCATCAACGACATTGACACTGGAATTGTGTCAAAGATATCAAAGTTCGCCGATGATACGAAAATGGGCTCTCTGGACACGGAAGAAAAAGCCGATCTACCGAGGAACGACATTAAACGACTGTACGGATGGGCCGAGGATTGGCAGATGATGTTCAACATAGAGAAATGTTCAGTCATGCACATGGGAAAAATCAATAAAAAATTTCAATATGAAATTGGAGGAGTATTATTGAGGGAATCAGAAGAGGAGAAGGACCTAGGAGTAATCATACACAGTAATACTAAACCCTCAAGACAATGTGCAGAGGCTGCAAAGAAAGCCAACGAGGTATTAGGAATGATTAGAAGGACAATAATCAGCAGAGAAAAAGAAATAATGCTCGAATTATACAAATCATTGGTCAGACCTAATTTGGAGTATTGTGTGCAGGTGTGGTGTCCATAATTTGAGACAGGATATAGAAACACTAGAGAAAATACAAAGGAGAGCAACGAAGATGATCAAAGGATTCGATAAACTGACATACGAAGAAAGACTGAGGAGATGCAAGCTGACAACATTGGAGAAAAGAAGAAATAGAGGAGACTTAATAGAGACATTCAAGATAGTGACAGGAAGAGATAAAATACCAGCACAATGGCTCTTTAAATTCTCAAGTAACAACAGAACTAGAGGGCACAGCTACAAGATTATTAAAAAATCGGCTGGGACAATAATGCAAACATTCTTCAGTGCCAGAGCGGTGAACAATTGGAATAAGTTGGACGATGGGACTGCTACTGCGGAATCGGTTATTGCATTTAAGAAGAAACTAAATAAACTTGGATACTAGAACGAGGTGCAATTGAGAGCAAGCTCGAGAGAGAGGCTCTGACACAAATGAAAGTCTTCTGAGCCACTAAAAATCTTGTTATGTTATGTCATGTTGTTACTTCAACTCCGACTCCGGTGAGGCGCACCGTCTCGCCGTTCGCTTAAGAAGTTTCAATCATGACCTCACTTTTATCCGCTGTCGTTAGTGGTAACGTTCTTTCATGTTTCTCGAAAATTGCGATTCTTAACAATTCGCTTTTGTGGTTCGACACGTGAAGTGTCGGATCTGTCACCATTTAATTTCCATCGTTTCCTCGTCTTTTATTGCTTCATACTATAATTCTTGTCGAACAGTTTGCCTGCAACTTACCCATCGATTGCAGAATCCATGGCACCTTCATGAGAAACCATCAATTTCTTTACTTTTTATCCTTGAACTGGGAGGGCTTGTTATTCATATCAAGTTAAGAGTTCAGGCCTAATGTATAATTTTTCTGGTTTGGTACACCTCAGCAACTTGGATGTAATAGGTATGGCTCTAGCCAAAGAGTTCTGAACTCTCTGCAGTTTCAGTATGTTTGACCTTCCTCTGCTCTCTCAAAGATATCCACTTTTCACTTTCTCGTCTAGCGTTCGTGATCAAGGAATGACTCTTGACAATTCTCTAACCTTTACTGAACACATTTCCAAACTCATCCGCACTTCCTACTTTCACCTAAGGCGCCTTAGGGCTATCCGTCGCTCTGTCTCATCTCCAATTTTCACTTCGATTGTCCATGCATTTGTCTGTTCTAGACTTGACTACTGCAATTCCCTTCTCATTGGTCTTCCCAAGATCCGTCTTGCTCTTATTCAGTCCGTTCTCGATGCTGCTGCTAGACTAATTGCCCGTCTTCCTCGATTCTCTCATATCACCACCTTTATGGCAGAAGAACTCCACTGGCTCCCGCTTTCTGCCCGCATCCAATTCAAGGTCCTCGTCCTTTGCTCTAAGTAAAGGCTCAACTTGGTTTTGCTTCGAAATATTTATGTGACTTTATTCATCGCCCTCACTCTGCTGCTTCTCTTCGTCCTCTTCGTCCCTCTGACCGTTTGGACCTCCTCGTTCCCCGTGTCAGGACATCACTGGCTCAATCTAGGTCTTTTGCTTCCATTGGCCCTGCTCCTTGGATTGAGCTTCTAATTGTTCGTTCTTCTATTCTCTCAGGTAACGTCTCTTTCTCTTTTAAGTTTCTTAAAACTTGCTTCTTCTCTATGGGGTCTCTCGCACTGGAAGCGCTTCTGAATGGCCCTCCCGCTAGAAGCGCTTTATAAAAATCCGAATACAATACAGTTATTCTAGCTCTAGCATAACTATGATTATTATAAGCTCAATTTTTTATTTTCAGGTATAGTGAGTTTATTAGCATTGAACGGTGTTGGCCGCAAATATTTATAGTCTCGCGATCTAGTAGTAGGCCTATATGCTTTGATATACTATGATTGCTTCCAAGTATGTTAATATTCAGTTGTTGCTTTCCAATCGTGTGCCTAATTTGTGCCACCCCAAGTAAGCGCTTCTCTACTGACTAATTAAGTTGCTGCGCGCCATAACTAACCAGTTACTGAGTAGATAGTTCACATGGTCTCATAACGCATGGTATGTCATTCTGTCCTATAATCAAATATTCCAAAGACATTGCGAAAAAATGCATTCGACGGGATACATAGGATAGGCTATACTTTCGTCGGACCCAAACGGAGCCCGATACACGGATTAAACGCGGAATAGGCTAAGGGATTGCAAAAGTATAAAGATTGTAATTGTAATCAGTAACTTCTATTGTGCCGGTGCCTAATGAATAAGACATCAACCGATGGCACACCAAAACCAAGCCGCTATCAGGTCAATATCCAGAAGATCAGTCGACTAAACAGAGAGACAGCCTATAACGGATAAGCAATTTTAAAGAGGCGAGAACGAAAAGACACGCGGCTGAGAAGAGCGCACAGACACAGGAAAAGAGTCCCAAAAAGTAGGTCCATCAACCGATAAAGCTCTCACAAAGAAAGAGTTCTTGATTTAGGTATGACAAGACAAAGATAATCAGATGACCTCGTTGAATAATGATAAGTCTGTGAAATAAGAACTGATTTTAAATATTGTGGCTTGCCTGAGAGTCCAATTTGAAACTAATTCTTTGCTGAACAGGAAGCCACTGCAAATATTTAAGCACATAGGGTATAATTATGTTCATATTTGGATGTAATGGGTATGGCACTAGCCAAAGAGTTCTGAACTCTCTGCAGTTTCAGTATGTTTGACCTATTGACAGGCTCGTAGCCAGTGTGAGGCAAGACGAGGCGAGTGCCTCATCGTAATTCTCAAGAAGAGGCAAGACGAGGCATGCCTCGTCTTACTTCGACATGAGAATAAAGACATCATGTAAAGAATAATAGAGTATTTCAATCTTGTCTAGACAGACACTCCGCATTGCCTCCTCCAGTACTAATTTAGTCCTTTCTCTCAACCCTATTCCTCCTGCCTCACAATCATCGCTCCCAATTCTCTCTCCGGTCTCCAAGCAGAAGTATCACTCCTCCTAAACTCTCTTCCCAAAAAGCAATGTGAACTTGGCTCTATCCCCTCCTCTCTTCTAAAAGACTGTGCCTCTGTCCTCGTTCTTTTAATTACCAAAATTATCAATCTCTCACTCTCTACCAGCAACTTCCCAATAGCCTTTAAGCACTCTCTAGTCACTCCCCTTCTCAAAAAAGCAAATCTTGACAAGGAAACCCTATTTATAGTTGTATACCGTCCCACCTCAAATTTTTCATTTATATCTAAGTCAACAACGAATTTTTCTTGCTAGGCTAAACGACTACCTATCTTCTAATTAACTTCTTAACCCCCACCAATCTGGCTTCACTAAATACCGCTCCACAGAAACTCTACTTGCCTCTCTGTACAATAAACTGGTCTCTGCCGTCAGCCACCATGCAGCAAGTCTCCTGCCTCTGTCTTCCCGACATCTCCGCAGCATTCGACACCATCGACAGACACTCCGCATTGCCTCCTTCAATGACTGTCTTTTTGGTTTGGCGTCTCTGGCACTGCTCTACTCTGGTTCCAGTCCTACTTGTCTTGTCTTCCCGATCCTTCTCTGTTAAAGCCTCCAGCCGCTACTCGCAACTGCTCCCTCTCTCCTGTGGTGTCACTCAAGGCTCGGTCCTGGATCCACTTCTCTTCATCCATTATACCACACCTTAAGCCATCTCATCAAATCCTCCTCTGTCGACCACCATCTCTACGCAGGCGACAGCAAACTCTACATATTCTTCTCTCCAAGCTCTTTTTCCACCTCCATCACACAACTACTCAACGTGATTAACCTAATCTCACAATGGATGTCATCCAATTTCAAACCTTCAAAAACAGCACTCATCATCCTAGGCCTTCCTGATCAAATCGAGTAAATCCCTGACCCTTCGATAAACCTTTCGACAAACTCCTCGTTCTCTTACCTTCACCTATGACTCCCCCGTCAGCAACCTTGGTATTACGTTTGATCCACACCTCTCTTTCTCTAAGCACATCTCCAATCTCTCACGCTTCCGCTTCATGCACATTCCTGACCTCCGAAGCATACGGCCCATGCTCGACCTGAAAACTGTCACCAACATTGCAACCTACATTACTAATTCAAAACTAGATTGCTGCAATTCCCTCTTCTTCAACCTTGATTCCACCCAAAATCAAGCGTCTGCAACTTATCCAAACTCACTAGTCACTAGAGCTGCTGCTGTCACTAGAACGGCCAAACATCATCATGTCACTCCCAGCCTCAAATCACTACATTGGTTAAAAATCCCAGAGCGAATCCACTTCAAAGTCCTATCGCTAACCTACAACTCCTTACGATATTCCCAGCCCAAGTACCTCCGTGATCTCTCTTCATCATCCAGGCAACCCGTTCCACCCGATCATCTTCCTATCTGAGTCTTTCTCGAGTCCCGATCACTACTAATCTCACTTCTCCAACCGAGCAATATCCAACACAGCACCACGCCTCTGGAACGATCTCCCTCCTGAGTTCCTGAGATTTTCAGTTCAGCCATCATAATTGCAACCCGTCTTCCATCCTCCTCCTCCTCATGTTCCTTTTTCACCCCCTCCCCTGTCCACTCAAAACTAAAGTCTTACCTTTTCAAGTACTCCTACCCTGAATCATCTGATCCTCCGCCTTCCAATTCTCGCTATAAACGACCCCCGCCTTAACAGCTGCTCTGCCTCCTTTCTTGATCTGACCCTCTGAAACCGGATTCGGACTTCTTATGGACAACTCTCTGGGAAACTCCTCTGATTTGATGTAGCGCTCGTGATTAGGCCGGTGCCCTGCGCTTGGCCTTCGAGTGGCGCTTTAGAAGTTTGGAGAGTACGATTACGATTACCTTGTCTAGCTTCTTTTCCAAGCGTCAGTTCTCTCTGCTGACCTTTATTTGTACGAAGGCATTCTATGTAACTATATGGACCCAGTCTATACAATTTCTAATCGTCATTTTGCTTTCTTTCGTATGTTCCTGGAAGGGTTTGAGAAGGGGAAGGTAGGGAATAGGATGGGGGCGGGGTGGGACGGGTAGGCAGAGGATGGGAAAGTAAGAAGAAGGAGCAAAAATGGAGAGGACGGGAATAGGAGGGGTTTGCCTCGTCTTGATTTTGCCTCTGGCTACGGGCCTGCCTATTGATACCAGCAAGAAGCGAGTTACAGTAATTTAGGTGACGGGGACCAATGCTGTTGGCCACACCGACCAACAACAGAAGTTACACACAACTCATGACTGATTTATTAATAGCAAAACAAGCTTTATATACAATGTATATCAATGGCCATACGCACCTAGCTCTTGTGACTGGAAAACCCGTATGAACTATACTAAGTCTTAATTGTCCAATCATAACATTTATAGGCTACATATATAAACTGTCACCATACTATATAATCATGCATACAATTTACATAAACACCACGCCTATCCACTATAAACACTAACAAAACACCTGCCACCTAATAATACTTGTGACATCCTTCTTTTTCAAGTTTGCAAATCATAAAATTTTTTAAACTTGAATACAATGCAATGTAGCGGATGTTGCAGTGACCAACGCTAGATGTTGCTCGACAGAGAGAGAGAACACGTTGTTGTTGACTCGTTGTTTATTCAGAAGATACTGATACACGCTAGGACCCCGTGTCCCGGTTGACAAACGGGAAAGGGGTCCGGCCTAAGCCGTGTGACCAACGCGCTGGATCCCCATCTCTCTCTGCTCGCTGTGCCTCAAGCGCTAACATTTATATAGCCCTATTTAAATCTTCCTACACGGCATACCTTTACATGGCGCCAGTGAGGCTGTCTGCACGTGCATCTGCCACTCCCACGCTCAGACTATAGGCGAACATTCCTCTGAAGGCTGGCCATCAACTGGAAAGGCGATTAGAATGACCAGTCCAGGCGGATGCATCTCATAGGCTTACCCCCTACACAAATATCAACACAATTACCCTCATTCCCAGCCAATTCATGCTATTCGCATGATACGCGGCTGGAGGGGATTAGGCAGCCAAGCACTCAGCAATGCTCTTCGACGATCGATGCTCTCTGCTGACCCTGCTGTACTGGATTCGCTGTCCGTCTCTGAACTATTCGACCTCTATACCTCCACTATCAGCGAACTATTGGATAAGATGCTACCACAGAGAAAGATCCGAACTCGAATCCGCCCTCTTGCACCGTGGTTCTACGCGAAGTGTCGTCTATCTCGTCGTCATGCTCGCTGTCATGAACGCCGTTTCCGTCGTACGAAAGATCCAATCGACAAGCGTGCTTGGGTTGCTCAACTTCGTGTTCTTCGTCGCCTTTACCGCTCGAAAGAGGACCACTATAGAGCGAACTTAGTAACTAAGAACGAAAAGAACCCAAAGCGTCTATGGACTACAATATCGGGTTTACTGGGCCATACCTCCAACAAAGCTACATCTCCGACCTTCTCGGCGGATGACTTCCTTCGTTCACAGATGGACAAACTTGAGGTACTCCGGGCTTCCACTGCTGATGCTCCACCACCAATATTCTCCTCCACTGATGGCTTTCGGCCCATCTCGGAAGATGAACTTCGTCGAGTCATAAATTCCTTTAACCATAAATCATGTGAACTTGACCCCCTTTCACCGTTCGTCATTGTTACTTTTTAGATGCTATAGCCCCCATTTTTGGTCTGTACCTTTAATCGTTCCCTTATTGAAGGGTCCCTTCCGGCATCACAAAAGCGGGCCCTAGTTCTTCCTACTCTAAAAAAGCCTAACCTTGACCCTAATGTTTGTTCAAACTATCGCCGGATTACTAACCTCAACTTTCTGTCTAAAACACTGGAGCGCTTAGTTGCTATACAATTTCTTTCCTAACTTGAACAGTCTCGCCTTCTCCCATCTTGTCAATCTGGATTTAGATCATTCCATTCCACTGAAACTGACCTTCTGTCCCTCCTGTCTGACACCTAGCTATGAATAAGTCTTGCTTTACTCTTCTAGCTCTCTTTGATGTATCGTCAGCCTTTGACATGGTCGATCATGAGATTCTTCTTCGCCGTCTTTAAATCTCATGTGGCTAATCTGGTCCCTCTCTCCTTACTGACCGGACGCAAAGGGTGATCATGAGTACCTCAAGAACGCCCTGGGTTGGGAATAACCTTGGTGTCCCCAGGGTTCTGTTCTTGGTCCTATGCTTTACATTCTTTTTACCTCTGGCATTCACTCTCTCTTCTCTAAGAGTCTTGCATCTGGCCATCTCTATGCTGATGATGTGCAAACTTATGTCCATGGTCCCCCAGCTGACTAACTTCTTATTGTTCGATCCATTGACTCCCTTTCTCAAGATCTTTGCTCTTGGATGTTTTCTAATCGGTTGAACCTAAACTCTTCTAAAACCCAACTCATTTAGTTTGGTACATAGCAGCAATTATCTAAACTTGATTTCTCACTTCTCTCAGCTCACTTTCCGAACTTCTCATACTCTACGAATGTCCGCGACCTGGGGGTCACCTTAGACAGTTCACTAACATTTGCTTCTCACCTCTCCTTACTTACTCGCACTTGCTACTACCACTTGAGAAGAATGCGAGCTATCCGTCGATCCGTCTCTCCTGCAGTTTTCACTTCTATTATCCATTCATTCATCTGTTGCCGCATTGATTATTGTAATTCTTTACTGGTAGGCTTTCCGAAAGTCGGTCATTTTGCTCTTCAATCAGTACTTAACGTGGCTGCTGCCTTCATCGCTCATCGTTCTCGATTCTCGTCCATCTCTACTTATACGACTGACGTTTTGCATTGGCTTCCTATCTCCGCTCGTATTCACTTCAAGATCATAACACTTTTCTCAAAGGCTCAGCAGGGCTTAGTTCCAGCCTATCTCTGTAGGCTGGAGCTAAGCCACCCGATTGGGTCTGTCGTCTCACTTTTACGCCGATGACACGCAGTTATATACGACTGGCCCAAAATCGGAGATTCCTCAGCTTCAGCGTCGAATGGAGCTCGGTGTTGATGAAGTTGCGGCCTGGATGAAGTCGAATCGTTTGCTTCTGAACCCCAGCAAAGAAGGAGTGATCCAGGAATGTTCATACTGGTCATAAATGGTGTGGTGTATAATGTAAAGAAAAGTGTACCAAGAACAGAACCCTATGTAACACCGCATGCCAACAAAGTACAACATGAATATTGAATAATTACCATTTAAATAGCCTACTCTGATTGAGTGCGTGGACTAAGATAAGTACTAAAACAACTTAATCGTAATCTCCAAACTTCTAAAGCGCCACTCGAAGGCCAAGCGCAGGGTACCAGCCTATTCACGAGCGCTACGTCAAATCAGAGGGTGTTTCCAGAGAGTACCGGTAATCCAAGAGAAGTCCGAGTCCAGATTCCAAAAGGCCAAATCAAATCAGAGGGGTTTTCCATAGAGTAGTCCAAAAGAGGTCCAAGTCCGGTTTCAAGAAGGCCAAATCAAATCAGAGGGGATTTCCCAAAGAGTAGTACAAAAGAGTTCAAAGTCCGATTTCCAGGGGTCCAGATCAAGAGAGGAGGCAGAGCAGCTGTCAAGGCGGGTGTCGTTTTGGGCTAGAATAATTGGAAGGCGCAGGATCAGACGAGTCAGGGTAGGACTACTTGAAAAGGTAAGACCAATTTTGAGTGGAAGGCCGGGAGGAGGATGGAGGACAGGGAGAATCTGCGCAATTCAGAGGGAGATCATTCCAGAGTGCAGTGCAGGACCAAACCAGTGCTTGAGGCGATGAAGAAGAAGAGAGTAATTCACAGTGTCAAAAGCAGCAGACAAGTCAAGAAAAACAAATGCTGTAACCTTACCTCTGTCCAATGAGCATATGCTGTCATTATGAACATCAAGAAATGTGGATTCTGTTGAGTGAAACTTACGATGCATGCAGACTGAAAGGGGAGATTGGTGAGTTTGATGATAGGCAAATGTGCATGCGATTCATGACTATCCTTTCAAGGAATTTAGATATAAAAATGTAAGGTAGAGATGGGTCTATACTTTGACAGGTTATCAGGGTCAAGAGAAGGTTTCTTAAGTAATGGATGAACTATGTCATGAGCAAAAGCATATGGGAAGAATTCCTTGTGCAATGAGAAATTGATAGTCGATGTAATGGTTTGACCCTAGACATCAAAACACTCTTTCAGAAACCAAGTAGGAATGGTATCATGCAGACCAGATTTTTAGGCGGGGAAAATATAAGTGTTTGAACCTCTTCTTCTAGAGTAGTTGGCTGAAATTAGTTAATGGCAGGAAGTGTAGACTTTGGATGGAGGAATTTGTTCAGTGCAACAGAACTTACAAAGTTTTTAAGCCGTACACCAGAAATTTTTTTCTGCAGAAAAGGTCAAAAATGTACCTGCAAGATCATTGGCAGCTAAGCACAGAGTAGGGGACAAATGTAACTTCTCCGGATGTTATAATTTATTTAAGGCCAACAACATAGTTTTGGTGATGCAGTACTTTCAGCTATTAAATTTAAGATGTTTTGTTGCGCTTTAACAGAATCTCATTGCATACTTTAATGACCCAATACTTAGTCTGCTCTGAACTTGGTAAACAGAGAAGATGAACGTGCACTGATAGAGTATATATAAACTACTGCTGTGTACAGTAAGGTGGAGTGAAAATGGCCCCAAAAAATTTGTTGACCAAACTTTTCTAATAGCGATGGAAAGTTGCCAGCATGTTAGAGTAATCAGTGTTCAAAATATTGTTGATTTTGCTTTGCATCTTCTGCCCTCTACCGGCGGTAAAATATTTACCATATCAAATTCTTTGAATAACGTCAATGTAGTGCATTATTCTTTTTCTTTTTCTTGAACTAACTGTCGTCGAACGGTTACAATTCATGAAATACACGTTCAAATCAGTTGCGGAAATTGCATTTGCTGTGCTACAGGATTATGGAATTATAACCAGACGCATAACTTTGGTCTATAAAGTGGGGGGTAACAATAATTATTTCTTACATGCACGAAGCAAGGCGTTGACTGCGATCTCTGGGAAGTCACAATGATAAAATATTGATTGGCATTGTTCAAAAACTGGGGGGTACGGTACCCCAGTCCAAATAGGGGTGGGGTATGGTTACCACTCGTCCCCCCCAAATTACGCTTATGACTGTAACGCCTAATGAATGCAGCGACGTTACTGAAAGGGAGAAAATTAGGAGAGAACGAAAGAAGTACCGATTAGCTCTGTTCTAGCAGGATGCACCAACTGTGAGTGTTGGGGGATTTCCAGAGAATAAACCAAAAGAGGTCAGAGTCCGGTTTCCGGGGGAGTGGCAGATAAGAGAGGAGGTAGAGCAGCTGTGAAGGAGGATGTCATTTAGGGCGAGAAGAATTGGAAGACGGAGGATCAGATGAGTCAGGGTAGGAGCAGGTCCTACTTGAAAAGGTGAGACTTCAGTTTGGAGTTGAAAGCCCGGAGATAGATAGAGGAACATGAGGAGAATGATGGAGGACGGTTTGGAATGATGATGGAGGAACCGAGAATCTGCGGAATTTAAGGGGGATCGTTCTAGAGGCGCGGTGCTCTGTTGGATATGGCTCGGTTGGAGAACTTGAGATGAGTAGGCCTAGTGATCGGGAATCGAGAAAGACTGAAATAGGAGGAGGATCGGGTGGAGCGGGTTTCCTGGATGGTAAAGAGATCACGGATGTACTTGGGCTGGGAATATTGGAGGGAGCTATAGGTTAGTGATAGAACTTTGAAGTGAATTTACTCTGGGATTTTTAGCCAATATAGTGATTTGAGGATGGGAGTGATATGATGATGTTTGGACATTCTCGTGACAGCCCTGGCTAGTGGCTTTTGGATCAGTTGCAGACGCTTGATTTGGGTGGATTCAAGGTTGAGGAAGAGGGAATTGCTGTAATCAAGCTTTGATTGAACAATAGAGGTAACAATGGTAGAGGCAGTTTTAAGGTCGATCTTGGGCAAGATGCGACGGTCACAAATGTGCATGAAGTAGGAGCGCTAGAGGTTGGAGATGTGGTTAGAGAAAGAGAGGTGTGGATCACAAGTAATACCAAGATTGCAGACGGGGGGGGGGAGTCCGATGTGAAGGTTAAGAAACGATGAGTTAATCAATAGGTGTATGGAAGGGTTAGGACTTTCTTGATATGATCAGGAAGGCCTAGGTTGATGAATTATGTATTGGAACGGTTAAGGCAGAAGAGATTGGACGATATCCACTGTGAAACTATAGGCTAACCACGTTGAAATATTGCATCGACGGTAGAGGGCAGAAGATATAATTTGAAATTTAAAATATTTGGTGTGTTTCTTTCGCTACCCAAGTTGCATCTTTTGCCCACTATCAGAATTCATTCATTAAAAATTTTTTTTTCACTCCACCCTACTGTACAGTGGACATGATAGGTTAACATTTTGTTGCAGGGCATCACAACCAAATTTACAATAGTGAGAACATAAACTCTAAATGTAAACTCCACGAAGCGCTTCGACGTGACTGAGCAAGTCGTGACCTTAAACCTCGAGACCAAGACCAAGACCAAAACCTTGAACCTCGAGACCAAGACCTTGAACCTCGAGACCAACACCAAGACTTTGAACCTCGAGACCAACACCAAGACTTTGAACCTCAAGACCAACACCAAGACCCAAAGAATCACATTCAGCATTTTTTCCTTTAAGAAATTGTTAAGTCGCTATTTTAATGAAAACGTGAGTCATTTATTTTATTCAGGCAAACTAACTTTAAATGCAGATTGCAGAGAATTCCGAATTCGTATTTACAAAAGTCCTTCATGCAAAATGTTATTTCAAATGCCTTTTGTATTTTATAAAAACCATTTCGCTCAGAATTTTCTGACCAAGACGTGTCTTGTGAGGTCTCATAAAAATTCAGCCATGTGAAAAAATACTTTCCATAGGTGCTGAAGTCGCTGGCAGACAAAGCACTGGATGTAAATGTACAAATCGTGAGCCTTTCTCAAATCCTCCCAAGGTTTATCAGACCGTCTGGCTTCAGAAAAAGTCTCGTCAGGGTTCCAGATACAGCATTTATAACTGTTGCTGCTGCCGATGGGTTTCCTGACCAACAAGACTTGCATCTGTCCGTAGATATTTGTCGTAGGCTATGATCAAACAGGCTTGACAAATTTTTAAATTCTTGAGTTTTGTTAAATGACTGTTCATATTGACAGCCGGTCTTGGTCTTGCGATATCAAGACCAAGATTTTGAACCTCAAGACCAAGACTTTGAACCTCAAGACCAAGACCAAGACTTTTGGTCTCAAGACCAAGACCAAGACTTTCTAAAACGAACTCGAGTGCACTCGAGACCAAGACCTTGGTCTCGAGGACAACAAGTCTGGAAATATATATTATAATCCACTCCTTCCAACACACAACTTTGTTCCTCTGACCCTTGAAACCCTCGGCCCCATTAATAGCACTGGTCTTGCATTCATTTCGGATCTGGGACACAATCTAACTCGGATTACTGGAGACCCGAGAGAAACTATAACTATCAGTTCCATCGCCTATCGATAATCGCATCAGCGTTTGAACGCCGTTGCTTACCACAATACTTTTGCCCTGCCAGAATTGGATGAAACATAGCTGTTCCAGATGCTATTAACTGTTACCGGACAATTTTTCCTCCTCAGAGTAGTCCCGGCGTCGCCGCCATCCGCCGCCGCTAAGCCCTAAAGTCGAAACCAGTCGCTAAGCTATCGACTGCTAGCGACTTCGTTCACTTAATATTTTGCTAGTTATTTTAATCGCGTTTTTAAAATTTGGATTTGACGAAGACATCAGCTGTAGGACATGAGCAACACTTACAGTAATATACATTGCAATATTCGTTTATTGAGGAAAACAAGCTGACATGCCGCAACTTGGTACATTATAAGAGAAAGGGTTTGCTCTATTAGTAAGAGTTCTTATACGGAATATGGCAGATATAGTTGTTGTCATCTATTTCTGGTAAAGTAAATTTATGCATTCAATTACGAAGATGGTGTTGATGATTACCAAGAGGAATTACTGCCGGAGTACACGATTCTCGTTCTCTGCTACGGCCTGAAAAAGGCACGCATCAGCAGTTTCGGCCAACCGCATGGTTGGCCGTAAGATCGGGTACCCGGTACTGCTATAAATCCTCATCGCTCCATTCGATTTATCAAGCGCTCAATATCACGAATTATTCACATTGACATTAATTTTCACAGTCATCGGTCTGCCCCCTATCAGCATGCCTACATGGAAGGGGAGCCTATATTCCAATATATTTTACCCGTATAGAGCCCATATGGGTTCCATGTAATGCCGACATAAATGATGACCCGTCAGTACAGTATGCGGTAAAATGCATTATCATCATCATCATCATCATCATCATCATCATCATCATCATCATCATCATCATCATCATCATCATCGTCATCGTCATCATCATCATCATCATCATCATCATCATCATCATCATCATCATCATCATCATCATCATCATCATCATCATCATCATCATCATCATCATCATCATCATCATCATCATCATCATCAACACATCATCATCATCATCATCATCATCATCAGGATCCATGGGGGATGATGGGCCGAAGGCCTGTAGGTGTCCAATGCATATTTAATCATTTTTTCAAAGTCCTCGGTCTTGTGCTAATATTCTTAAGTTGTGCAGATATTGTTTACACCAGTCTTCGATGTCATCTGTCCACTCTCTGTTGGGTCTGCCCCTCCGTCCATTTCCATCCATAGTTCCCATCATCACAGTTTTTATTTTTCTACTGTCGTCCATTCTACATATATGCCCAAAGAGACTTAGTTTTCTCTTTATTACTGTTTGCATTAGATCTGTCTTGATATTCAGTCTTCTTCGAACTTCCAAATTTGTCACCTTCAGTGTCCAATTTAGGTGCACTATCCTCCTATAGCGGTACATTTCAAATGCCAATATTTTATCCTGGTCCGTTTTTTAATTGTCTATGATTCGCAGCATAAAGAGCTGTGCTAAACACACATGTTTTTAATATATTTAATTTGGTCTTGTAACTGATTTGTTTGGCCTTCCATATGGTATTTAGTCCTGCCATGACTCCCTTCGCCTTTGCTATTCTTTCTTTTATGTCCCTTGTGCAATTATTATTCCATGTTAGCAGACTGCCTAAGTACACAAATTCCGTTACATTTTCAATCACCTCCTCTTGCACTCTTATTTCTTTTCTATTGTCTCTTTGACAAATACCATTGTTTCTGTTTTGTCCACATTTATTGTTAATCCAGCACATTTGGCAGATATGTGCAACCCATGAACATTTTCTTGCAACTTCTCGCAGCTGTTCTCTAATAGGTCAATATCATCTGCAAATCGTAAGTTGTTAACCTGTTCTCCTTGTACCGAGATTCCAGTTCCGTTATGTTGGATAGTATCCATGACTCTCTCCAAGTAGGTAATAAATGTATTAGGTGAAACTGGATCTCCTTGCCTTGTTCCTATTGTGGTCACAAACCACCCTCCTGTTTCCCTTCCCATTTTCACTGCAGCCTTCGATCTCTCTCCAATGTTCTGAAGGATCTGAATCAATCTGTTCCCGACTCCATACGATTTCATTATTCCCCATGTAGCATCATGCTTGATGGAATCGAATGCCTTTTGAAAGTCCACGAAGCAGTTGTAGACAAGCCTATTTTTTCTTTTTGCTTTTTCTGCAATCAGTCTTAACATCAAAATTTGATGCACTGTACTTCTGTCTTTTCTGAACCCTGCTTGCTCATCTGACATATACAGGGTGGGCCAGTAGGAATGCACCAACTTTGACGCCTTATAACTTGAATAATTTTTATCTGAGCGTCTTGTCCAATATATCAGATTGAAGATAATTATCCATTTTTTGATTCTGCAAAATATCTACGAGATAATGTTACGACTTTATGAGATAATGTTATTAATATTCGATGTGCCATTTTCTTGCCATAAAACTGCAAGAAAAAACAAAAGTCTGAAACTGAAGACGTCAGTTCTAAACAGTCACTTAGTACTAACAATTAATATCTTGAGTGAATTTACCATCAGTCAAACAAATACTCAATAATGTCCACCACGTGCTCGGACTCTTACTCGTCCCTGGATTGTTGTCTTGGCTGGAAATTAACTCTTGGACTTGTGCAATGTTCGCTGCTGTGCGCGCAGAACGTTTGCGACCACAGTTGCGGCTGTTAGACGTTCCCGTAGCATCAATTTGTTTAATCAATCGATCTAGAGCATATTTATTCCATTTTCTAGAAGGGAATTCTATCATCATCTGATGTGCATTGTATCCTTTTTCTGCTCTTAAAATTCGGATTAAAATTCTATCCTCTTCCGCGAGCGGCGTCATGATGTTCAATATTTACATTCAAAATTGAGAGGTGTGCGCCGCACCGAAATTTTATAACAGTGGTGCCGTATATCAGTGCAAGATTTGACACAGTAGTAGAGTGGATGATTACTTTCAATTTAGTATATTGGGCACGATGTTCGGGTAATAATTGTTCAAGTTATATCCATTCAAAGTTGGTGCATTCCTACTGGCCCACCCTGTATTCTTCAGTTTTTGCCTTAAGACGGCTCAACAGAATTATCATGAGCACTTTCGCCATGTGATTTATTAGTGCAATGGTTCTATAATTCTTGCATAGCGTTAAGTCGCCTTTCTTAGGTATTGTTACAAGTACGAACTTTGTCCATTCCTCCGGTACTTTTCCTTCTTGCCACACTTGCTTGCATATGTCGTGGATTGCTTTTATCATATCCTTCCCTCCTGCTCTTATCATTTCTCATGTTATTCCATCTGTTCCAGGGCTTTTGTTATTCTTCAAGCGGTTCACTGCCCATTCCACTTCTTCATATAGGATGTCATCATTCTCATCATCTCCAGTGGGTGGTGTTATATCTAACAGCTCTTCCAGGAACTCTTCGTTCGTTTGTTCCATCTCACTATATTGCTCGCTGCAGTATTCTGTCCATCTTTCTTTAATCTTTTCTTTATCTATCAAGATGTTTCCACGCTTGTCTCTGATTGCAGCCTGCTTTGGTTGCCATTTCCTATTTATAGTTTTTATCAGCTTGAACACTTCCCTTGTTCTATATTCTCCTGCGTATTGTTCGATGTCACCACACTGTTTGTCCAACCAGTTCTGCTTGTCCTTCCTTGCTGATGACATTACTGCATTGCATAGTTCTTTTATACTCTAGTGTTGCCTGTTCAGATTCCTTAGTCCTAAGTCTCATCTTCCTTTTTTTCTTTTGCTAATTCTAGTGTTTGTTCACTTATCCACTTCTTCTTTTGATGTTCTGCTAAGGATATAATCACTGCCACTGCCTGCTTTATTATTTCACTGAGAATGTCCACATTCCTTTCCATATTAAGCGGTCCAATTTCTGCGTCATTGATTCTCTGAGCAATTTCAGCTTCGTACTGGGCCCTTGTATCCGCATTGTCAAGTACTTGGATATTTCTTTTCTTTTCATACTGTTTGCTTGGTATGCGCCTCAGTTTCAGCTTCAAATTGCAAAGCACCAAGTTGTGGTCCGAGGATATGTCAGCTCCTCGGAATGTTCTACACAGCTTAACTGAAAATTATATCGTTGGGTAGTGGGTACTCAGGTGTATCCAAAAAACAGGTTTGTAATAATAATAATAATAATAATAATTATTATTATTATTATTATTACAAACATTTTTAACGCGCGCAAAGTCACACAGAAATTTGAATCTGAGGCGCGGATATAATAATATAGTAATAATATAATATAATAATAATACCTGATTATAATAATAATATCTGATTACCTAAGAAGTCGATAGCAAGTCGATAGCAGGTCGATAAGTCAGTCGATAAGCGACTTAGTCAGTCGATAAGCATGCTACTTAGTCGACTGAGTCGCTACGTCAGTCAATAACTCATCAAGTCAGTCGATAACTCCTTGTCGACTTACTCCGGGTGCTATGCCTCAGAGATTATACTTAGCTCGGATCAGTAATAATTGAAATAGTAATGGTAATAATGGATTAAAGTATTCGAAGCCAAAGCAATAATATTACTAATATTCGAAGCAATAATATTACTAATAAGTATTCGAAGCCAAAGCAATAATATTACTAATAACCTCTATCTTCAACGTAATTAACTGACAAAATAGGGTGTCCCTATTAGCGGGATTTCCATCCCTTCTGGGCCTTCCCTTTGTCAACGTTTTCTTGTGACATACCAATGTTGAACTGATGCATGTTATATCGTACGTTGCAATAAAAAATTGATTGAATAAGGTCCTTGAAAAATGCCATTCACAATCTGTGCCAAATGCCAGCAGAGAGTAGCCTTATTCTTTTATGGTCTTCTTTTGGTGTCAATAAGATTAGCCATGTTCTTCGCCGCTTCCTTCTATCAAGATCACTCTATGCTGGGACAGTTGACCCAAATAACTAAATGAGGGCTTGAGCGCATCATTAACGCCAGTTTGAACAAAGATCAATGGATGCAAGCCTCGCTCCCTGTACCGGTACTGAAAAAGGATTCTTGCTAGTACTGGAACGCGACCTCTCTTGACAGACTGCACTGATCTTGTTTCAGTTCTTGGTGGCAAGCGGTGTGGTCCAGGCGGTAGGCTAAACTCTTCGGGGTCTTTAGTACCGCGTAAATGTGTGGTGATCGTCAGCGATCTTGCGAAGACAGTGATAAGACCACTGGCGTAAACTTGTCCAAAATATTGGGGGGATTTATTTATTCATCCTATACTTGTTGCATTGGGTGTACAGTCCATCACGTGCCCACCCCCATTCTACGCCTATGGAAAAGACGTCTTTGGTTTTTGATTATTATTATGATACAATTTATACCCAACGTATTTACAACTAGCACGGTTTCATCAAAGCGTTGTTCGCAACTTGTCGAGTCAACGCTTCGTTAGGCCAAGACGCTTCCGGGGTACTTTTTACTTTGCCCTCTGCCTTGCCTATGCTCGCCTTTCTCTGCAAACCTCTTCCTGCGAGCGAATTCTCTCTCGCAGGAGGAGGTTTACAGCCAGCAAGTTAATGAATTCCTCGCCCCTTGTCCTAGCTACATCATCTCTTTCTCGTCTACCTCCACCTATCAATCATCCTCTTCCCCCAGCCCCGCTCTACTATACATTCCCCTTTGCAGCTATGGCCTTCTTCTTGTTCAACTCTATGGTGGCGTGGTCTTACTCGCCGCATCTTATCTTATGCATAGTTTATCTATGTCACTTATAGTGCTTATAATGCTGTGTACACTGGCCTTTCCTCCTCCAATATACACAATCTTCAGTCTATCCTCAATGCTTCTGCTCGGCTTATAGGTGATATTCCTAAGTTTGCCCACATCTCTGCCTTTATTCGTGACTCCCTCCACTGGCTTCCTGCCCAACAAATAATTCAGTTCAAAACCATCACCCTCGTGCGCAACTGTCTCACTGGGTCTGCTCCGTCTTACCTAATGAATTTCTGCACCCCGGTTTTTTCCATGCCTGAGAGGGCCTCCTTGCGACCCTCGGCCCGTGGTCTTATGGTTGTTCCGCGTATGCACTCTTCCACGACCCAATCCAGGAGCTTTGCCTATGTGGGTCCTTCAGCCTGGAACAGTCTTCCCCAGACCCTCCGCCAGGAGCTTCTTGTCCTCTCTCCTCTTCAGTTCCGTAGACGCTTGAAAACCTTTCTTTTTGCCAGTTTTGGCAGTGATGTGGGTCGAGAGCGCCGCTGAATGAGTGGCGCTATACAAATGTTCAATTACAATTACAATTATTCATATATATATATATATATCAGTTACTAACATAATTCTATCCAATGCACTTATATCATCGTACTTTGCAATTCTATTATTGTTCGCCTACACTTTTAAAAACATGATTCTTCTCATTACGAACATATCGTCGTCGGTGAATGTTCGCTTGTCCAGCTACAACAGTTAACTACATGATTATATAGAGTGCAAATATATACATATAGTGGTGACTGTCTGCTTTCACTGCACTCCCCTTTAGAGATGATAGACTTAGTTTGAGGCGAGTGTCATCGTTGGCTCCTCAGTCTCTTGGCCTCAGCTGCAACCACTTTGAAACTAACCCTGTGGATTGAGCTAGGCTATATCTGCCTCTTTTCCTCACTCCAGGGATTGGCTAACTGCTTTCCCTTCTTAAGACTGCCTCGGTTCTGCTACGTCGCTATATAAAGCGTCTTGTTGTTGCTATTTGTTATTATCATCATCATCATCATCATCATCACCACATCATCATCATCATCATCATCATCATCATCATCATCATCATCATCATCATCATCATCATCATCATCATCATCATCATCATCATCATCATCATCATCATCATCATCATCATCATCATCATCATCATCATCACCACCATCATCATCATCATCATCATCATCATCATCGTCGTCGTCGTCGTCGTCGTCGTCATCATTTTGTGGCTTCGGTTCAGACAACCAGGCAGTCTGGACCTCTGCCGCCCCAATTTGTGTCAATGCGGAAATGCTGTTGGCATAGGTGGTCACCACGGGCTAGTTTATAAAATCTTTCAAGGACGCTCCATCCGTCTTCATGCCATGAATAACGTGATATATATATGTATATATATATATATATATATATATATATATATATTAGGGTGGTGCTTAAAATAGGGAAAAATAAATCGCTTCCCTTTTTGTGATCCTACCCTCCAGAACTATTCCAACTGGTCTCAAATTATTACAGAAAAAACTTGAACTTGATATATCAATATTTAGAGGTAGCTCAATGACCACAAAGTTTATAAAAAAGAGCGATTTTTGACAATTGAAAACACACAAGAGCTGTTTCGGTAAACCAGAGTTGTTTCACTTTTTTGACAATTACAGACAAATTAAATAGTCATGTAGACTCTACACTCAGAAAACTTTATGGGTTACAATCCAAAAATGCAATGAAAAAAATTGTAAACGTCACAAAATTAGAAATGTTCAGTACAACGTTCAATGCAACTTTCTCAGTTTATTTTGGTAGAGGCAGAGAGTGTCTCTTTCTTGGTGTCTGGATAAGCCTGACGGTGCTGTTGAACAACTTGCAGCAAATACTGAAGCTGTAATTCATCATGAGTCATTAGGCCACTGAATTCCTGGATGAGTGCCATGCGGCATTCTGCATGGTTGTTAGCAACTTTAATGGCATGTACTGACTCTGCAGCCTTCTGGTAGTCCTCTCTATTTTTCCACAGGTCAGGATCTACAGTGAGAAATGTATCTGGAAGTTCCATTAATTCAAACAGAGTCCGTGACTTCGCAAATATAAAGTCCTCAAGATTTTTTTCAATGAATGTGTCCAGGTCAACACTGATTCGTTTAGTGTGACCCTGTTCAGCGTCATCATCATTTTGCATCGCTGTAATCATTAGCCTCTGTGTAGCAGAACTTAGATGGTTGTCGAAAAAAGCTAAAGCAACCAATTCTGGCGCAAATACCATAAGTGTTTTGAAAATTTGAGAGATGCTGCCTTGGATATTGTCGTGTTGATTGCCGAGTATTCAAGAAGTGATTTCAGAAGATGAAGGTCATTGTAAGGAGCACTGGCTGCCAATGGAGCTATCCAGGCTTTCAAGTACACACGTGCAGCAAAGACACAAACATCCTGTAGTCCCTTCTCCTCTTTTTGTGTCAAGTGGAACTGGCCCCTAAACATCCACACCTTCAAACAGTAAATTACCTTTGAGAGCCAGCGTGCATGATGCATGGCTCCAGGTGCCATAAATCGGACCCCTCTCTGTGGGATGGAACCAAGAAAGATAATAACAAGTTCAGTGAATTCTCTGTAGTCATCTCTTGGCTGACTGTTTTCCAGATAACTGTTTGCAAACTCATCATCACCATCTTTGATGTCTTGCAGTGATCTTGAAACTGTGTTATTTGTCAATCCTGTTTCATATTTCTGTTGATCAATGAACTGTCAAGGACCTTGAAATCGCTTAAAGAATGGAACTTCCGGTGATGATGTGGATCCCAGACAGACTTGAAACACTGCACCAATGATCAGCTCCATTACATGATGCCTGCATGCTAGTGATAGCAGCTCCTTACCTAGCTTCTGTTCTAGGAGGACGCAGGCGCCAGCAATCCGGCCAGTGTTGGAGCTTGTTGTATCAAAAGACATTGCTCAAACTCTATCAGCTATGCCCCATTCCTCCAGAGTCACGTAGACAGCTGTAGCTTGATCTTCACCTGTTCCCCTTGCTAGCTTTGCCACAGTAAGAAGGCTGTAAACTCCATTGCCAGAAACAATTACTGGAAGTCTATCAACTTTTTCTTTACTTGTAAGATCAGCAATGAGTTTACCATCCCAGTGGACTACCAGTGGTACATTACATGTAGTTTGGAACGTGTCTTGTAAAGCTGTTGCTTGCTGAGTCCTCTGTTTGATTGTTTCTCTGCGAATTATATCACGATTGAGGACTATATCGTCAATTCCGAGACCGAGGCTTTTCACAGTTTCTGCAATAACAAAGGTTGCTTTACGATCAGATAACTTCGTCCTGTCCAAGGCAGCTGCTAGCTCTGGTGTGATAATACTTGGTCTGCCTCTCTTTCTCTTACTTGATGTCCCAGATAAGTTGCCTCCAACTGCTCCCTCACTGGTTGCTCTGTCCCCCTTACAGCTTGAATCTTCTTCTTCAGTAACTGTGCTGCTGCTTGAGGATATTAGTTCTGCAATTTCTTTACCATTTCTCTTCAAGTCTTCCATTCTACGTTTTCTGGCAAGCATCTGTTCCTGTCTTTCTGCTGATCGTTTCTCCTTTGCAGTTAATTTTGTATCCACACCTACCATTGACCCTCTACGTCCTTTCTCACGCTGAGCTAACAAGAACTCACGATCCTCTGGAATTGTTATCATTTCGAGTGCTCTAAGATGAGAAATGTCAAAAAGGTCATCTAGTTTACAAACAAATTCAGCCTCATTTGCTTGCTGTGTTACAGATTGTCGCCCCTTGTTTTTCTTCAGCAAACGCCATTCTTCAAAAGTTCGTTCTAATTTGGTTATGCAATTTCTTGGATCCATCATTGGGGTCCTTGCCATTTGATAAAGTAGTGCCACCTTTTCGACTGTAACAGCTGATGACTGTCTGATAGTTTGTTTTAGTTGAAGATGGTGATGTAAAAACAAACCAAGAGCCTGACGTAAGGAACTAAGGATGGCAATTTGTTGCCGGTTAATTAAGTTAATGTTGAACCAAGGAGGTACACTTCAGTTTCAGATCTAGTTGCTGCTGCCGCCATATTTAATATTAATCACTTTGCTAAAATGAACAAAATTGTATTATGTGATGTGTTTGAGCAGTTTCTGGATGATATCAGCAGTCTCTCAGCAACGTGTCTGAACTTGTCCAATGTCCATACAAGCCAATAGGTGCTGATGTAAGCAGTATGAGTCAGCCTCTGTCAGAAACAGGGAAAGAAATTTGCAGCAAAGACTTGATGATGTCAGCAAAATAATGATCGCGAGTCATTGCAGAAATTAATTTTGTGGGAATGTCATGTAACTAATGTGTGATTATTTTACTGGTTTATTTATTTAGATGACCAACTACAGTTTTACAAACTGTTGTACTCAAATGGATACATTGTGGTTCAAGCTTGTGATTGCCATATGCTGATCCTTACTATTTGGAACCTGTAAAACTTCAGTGACATTGAGCTACCAGTAAAATATTCACCAATGGAGTAGATATTTGGCCTGAATGTTTTCTTTATATATATTATGCGAAAAAAAATAGAGGGTAGGAGGTTCACATTTACAAAATGTGAAAATAAGCTCCACCCTAGTATATATATATATATATATATATATATATATATATAAATATATATATATATAAATATATATAATTTATATATATATATATATATATATATATATATAACTCTTGTAACTGGTTGTGGTGTGTCAACCTGTCTGATAATAAACGTATATATATATATATATATATTTATATATATATATATATACATATACATATACATATACATATACATATATATATATATACGTTTATTATCAGACAGGTTGACACACCACAACCAGTTACAAGAGACTGTAGAGAGTGACGCGGTAACGGTTACCGCGGTAATTCCGCGGTAACCGCGGGAATCCCGCGGGAATGGGGTAGATTTTAAAAAAAATTGCGGTAAGAGCACGGTAATGGGGAAACACTGGACGGTAATACCGCGTGGATGGGTATGGAAGCTGCGGTAATACCGCGGTATTGGTTACAGAGTTCATAAATTTCATTCATTCATTTATTTTCAGTCGAGTTATAACAGTATAAATGATCTTCTATTCATTCACGGATTACACAACAAACAAGCTGAGGTGCAGAATATTTAGTGTTTGTCAATTTCATAAATTTCAATATGCTATCAATTATAATATTACGAGTTATATTTCTTACTTTTAAGACGCGGGGACATTGCGGGGATGAAAATCCATTATGCGGGAATGGTGAGGTGATGGAGATGAACGTTGCGGGGATGGTGAGGGGATGGGGACATGGTCCTGCGGGAACGGGAGGGGATGGGGTTAAAAATACAAATGCGGGGTGGGAATGGGGACACTTTTCTGTCCCCGTGTCTCTCTCAGAGTGAAAGTTTAAATACAATCTTTGGAATTGCAATCAGTTGCCAGGCAAGTTAGGCAACGGTCGAGTGTTTGTAAAGTACGCGTGGAATGAAGGTCAAGTGTCCTTAACTGGCAGTTTGAAGTCGTGCGGCCTGGGGCGGAGGTTGTAGGCCTATTTTCGCTTTAGGTGGAAACAGACCGCGTAACACATGATGCTCATTCCTGGTGACCGCCTGAAGCAACCGCACCTCCGCGTCAGATTGCAGATATTCCAAGCCCGAATGAGCCAACGAGTCCTCTGCGGCCCAATGGCAAACCACCCGATGGTGTTACACTGTTCCTTCGGCTGCTGGCAAATATATGACCTGGTAGGCCCTATGCTACGGTGGTTGAACGTGGTTCGCATGTTCTTTTGCGGCTTTCGACTTGATGCTGAGAGCGATTTCTTTAGGTCATGCAGCTGAACAGACTGCGGTTTATAAGTCTGACAAATACGCGTTTCTGCCATGTTGATTCAAGCCGTCTTCTGCGATGAGCATCGTTGCTGCACATGTTTGTTCCCGTGGCCTTTAGAACCATTGGAACGATTGGCCTTGTGCATGCCGATGGTGCAGAAATTCTCTTTCATTTCAGCTGTCTGTGGAGATAGACGCAGCATCTGCGGAATCTTTCCACCTGTGTTCAAAGCCACAATGCCATTGCATTCAGAGGCATATTTTCGGATGGCTGTGAGAACTTGGACGAAGCCTAACTTTTCACAGAACCTTCTTTTGCTACTCTTAACCTAATTTTCTCTTCCAGGGGATCATTTCTACACTGGTCAGGTACCTCAAATAGAAAAACAACAAAAAACCTACTTTAAAAAATGGTTTTATCAGACACAACCACAAATTGTCCGGCCAACAAACTCTTCGTCAACGTTTAGAATGTGTCAGCAAATCGCAGATGCGTACTTTAACCGCGTAATGACGATTACGTTTTGTATGTAAGTAAGTATATTCTTTATTACACCATTAGCAAACGCACAATGGGACAGAAGTTAGAAGCATTGATTGTAAAACATAGAAGTAATAATAAATCGAAATAAAAATGATAAAATAAGTAATTTAAAAAAATGTAGTGCCATGCGTTCTCCTTTTTGTTTACATTAATTATACATTACACCAATAGGAACGCTGCTCGACAATCATTCACTGGGATTTCATTTCTATGGCGATAATACTCAAATCTTCAGTTCATTTGACAGTCTGGCATGTGACGCCTCCTCTGTGCAGCTGTTGTTCTCTGCACATGTCTTTGAGAAGATGCAGTCTTGGATTGCGGCCCAAAAACTCATACTTAATCTATCGAAGACTGAATTTATGCTAGCGGGCACTCCATTACTCCACAGCAACTTAAAAAAATTGAATGGCTTAAATCGTAAAATCTGGGTGACTGAACTGTTAAGCTGAGCTGAGCTGCTTGTAGCTTAGGCGTTGTTTTTGATTTTACTATAGGCCTATCTCTCACTGACCATGAAACAGGTATTTATAATTCACGAAACACGCAAAATAAGGCGTTATGTATCCAAGTGTTTGGTCTGGAGCGCCTCTGATGAGTATCTCTTGAAGTGGCAATATATAAAGTTGCAATTGCAATTACGATGCCTTGTGCAGTAGACAACGGCGCGGTAGAAGTCGTAGATTACAAGTACAAGAATAAGGTTTGAAAAATGGCGCACACCTCTGTGCGTGTGAATTTCTGTCTACGTGAAGTTTTTATTAGTAAACTACATTTCAAACAGTTTCGTCTAGTTTTTGGAAAACTTTACCATAGTATTTTTAGATCTAAATTTCCTGAGTCTGGATTACAAACAGTTCGATCTTCATCGTTTTAACTTTAAACGCTGTAAGTGATTTCTTATTGCGGCACATAGGGCTATTATCGCCCAACGTCCGCACCGCATATTTTAAATCACGAAATCCACAAATGAACAATTACTATGTCGATCATACGTTACTCTTCTGCAGAACTATTTCTTCTCAGATGTTCGTCAACTCCGCCATCTCATACAACTCGGAAAAAACTGTTCCACTTCAATCTATGGAACTCTGGTCACCCAAGAGCCATTACTATCAGAACTTCCACCCGTCATACCAGAACTACACGTACATCCACTCCTGTTCGCTAACTTCGGTCAATACAAATTACTCCAGTTAACAACAGAATACCAACATCATGCAAATTGGATCATGGAACGCCTGCTCGATTAACAACAAGTCGGCCTTAATCGAAAATCATATAGGCCTACTATCATCAAATCTTGACATTTTTGCCATAGTTGAATCATCTCACGAAACTACAAATTCTCCTGCTCTCATCGCTTCCTCCCCATGGCAACAGGCTACAGTTTCTTGGAAAAAGCAAGACCGCTGCCACCTAGTCAAGATGCCACCAATCCACGTGGCCCACGAGGGGGAAGAATATGCATTTTCTACAAGAACAATCTTCAAGTATCTTCAAAGACACTGGTCATTTTATTACTTTCGAGCACCTTTCATCCTACTTCACCTTCAAAGACCTGCATCTACTCATCACTGTAATATACCGGCCCGGTTCGATGGCTATCACTTCAACGTTTTTCGAAGAATTTTCATCCCTACTCGCTACGCTGTCAAAATATACCTGTCATCTTCTTATACTGGGAGACATTAATGTAAGATTCGACCAAGCTCAAAATTCGAACACCAAACACATGGCTCGTCTACTATCAGCTCACAACCTTTCTCAACTCCTACTGGAGCCTACTCACAACCTCGGCCACACCCTCGACGTCATCATTTCACGATCTTCTTCTTTAGTTGAAAACATCGACATCTCTCCGCCAGCATACTCGGATCACTCCATCATCCATTTCACAATCACCACTCAACCTCCTTCTAGAATCTACCACAAGATAGAAAGAAGATCGTTTGCCAGCTTTGACTTATCTGCATTTCAAAATGACCTTCAAGACTCAGAACTCTATCAGTCATCACTTCAACGGAATTCACATCTGACTGCCGAATGCCTGTTCGACCTCTACGACTGCACTATGGAAGAACTCCTCAACACTCATGCTCCCCTTCGTAAAGTGACCATCCGCCTTAAGACTGATTGTCCGTGGTTCGATGCGGACTGTGCCAACTTAAAACGAGAAACTTGTCGACTCGAACGAAAGTACAAACGCTCTCCAAACGACGCACACACCATGTTCTCCTTGAAATTACAAGCTCGAAAGCAAAGGAAACTGTTTCAACATAAACGCTCAACTTATCTACGACAGCAAATCGAAGAAGCAGAGAATGATGGCAAGGCCCTCTGGAAATCGCTGTATTCCATCCTATCCCCGCCACTCACCACTGAATGCCCACTCACGCCTGATGAGCTTCTTGATCACTTTGCGACTAAGACCGAAGCTATTCGCCAATCAACTAAAGACGCCCCCAAACCTGACCTGATATCTAACCACCCAAACTTTCCTGGTCTTACTGCCTTTGATGAGATCACCTTGCCCGAAGTTGACAAGCTTCTCAGTGACTTCTCATCCAAGCATTGCGAACTGGACTCCTCCCCTGTCTGGATAGTTAAATCCCTTCGACATATTTTTGCCCCCATCGTAATCCTACTTATAAACTGCTCTCTTTCCACAGCAACTTTACCCACATCCCACTAGCGTGCCATTATCCGTCCTCGCATAAAAAAAGCCAGGCCTTGACCTTTGCGATCCTTCTAGCTACCGCCCATATAATCTTTCATTTATATCTAAATTTGTTGAACGTGCTGTCTATCGTCGCCTCTCACACTACATTCAATCCAACTCACTACTACCTTCTGTTCAATCTGGTTTCCGTCACCTCCACTCCACTGAAACTGCTGTCCTTAAAGTTTACAATGACATAATCATGGCCCTTGATTCGGGCCTCATCACTGCCCTCTTGCTACTGGATTTTAGTTCTGCTTTTGATTGTGTTGATCACTCTATTCTTTTACAAGTACTTGAATCTCAGTTTGGTGTTATGGCCTCTGCTCTTCTGTGGATTGCTAATTTCTTGGCAAACCGAACACACTTAGTACGCCTTGGTACAAAGACTTCAAAGTGCTTTAATATTCTTTTTGGTGTCCCTCAAGGTTCAATTCTTGGTCCCCTTTTGTTTATCCTTTACACCTCAAATATTATTCACATTGCTCTTAAACACGGCATCCTCATACACTTTTACGCTGACGATAAACAGCTATACATTAAACTTGCCACCAAGGACATTGATAACGCAAAGTCCCGCTTAACCATCTGCTTCACTGAAATTCAAGCTTGGTGCGCATCTATGCGCCTTAAATTAAATGCCTCTAAGACGGAGCTTATCTGGTTCACCCGCCATCCGAGGTCTAGCTCAGACATACTCCACTCTGTACTTAACCTTGGCCCAGACTGTTCCATTAAACCTGCTGAAGTTGTTCGAGACCTTGGTGTCCTCCTAGACAGTACACTTTCTATGAAAAATCAAATCTCCTCCATAACCAAATCCTGTTTTTCCATCTTAGACGCATACGGCAAGTTAGGAAAAGCCTAAGCGAGAAATGTCTTCGCACCCTTGTCCAGGCCCTAGTCATTTCCAGACTTGACTATTGCAACTCAGTCCTTTATGGCCTTCCTGCATCTACTCTTCAACCACGCACCACTGTTCTCCATTACGCTGCAAAGCTTGTCAAAAATCTCACTCCCCGGGACCACGTCACTCCGACCCTTCGTGAACTGCACTGGCTTCCCATACAAGCTCGCATTACCTTCAAGATCTGTATCCTAATGTATCGAGTCTACACAAACTCGTCTCCTCTATACGTCTCTTCACTGGTTACTCTATGTTGTTCTCTTCAAGCCAGACGAGGACTGCGATCGTCATCTCAAGGTGACTTTGCCATCGCTCGTTCAGTCAGAAAATTTGGAAATCAAGCTTTTGCATTAGCCGGACCGACTGAATGGAACAAACTTCCGGACTTTATTCGCACATCCTCGTCACCTTCGATCTCTAAATCCAACCTTAAAACCTACCTGTTTAAGATGTACTATGACTAGTATTTTTTATGTTACGCGCTTTCGTACAACATGTGTTTTTGTTTAGGCGCGCTATAAATGCCAGATTAATAATAATAATAATAATAATAATAACAAGAACTTCGTAAACGGTAAAGGGACTATATAATTATAGGACATCTTAAAGAGTCGTAGATTAATTAAGTAATTCATATCACTGCATGGATTTCGTTCCTTATAAACGAATTCATTAAGCATTTTGTCAGTGCTTCATCTTTCTCAATACAACTCTGTCACGACCAGGAAATCCTTCTATGGCATCTATTCTCTTCTTACATTATTATTATTATTTTGATATGACCTTTGCGAACGTACTGACATGGTAACAATTACACTTGTTATTTTCAGATCCAAGCTTTTGCACCAGCAACCCTTGTGCATTTGGAGGCACCTGCATTCAGGAAGAAAACGGTGGATATTGCATCTGTGCGCCTGGATACACCGGACAGAACTGCGAACTTGGTAATTTCGCTCATATGGACCCTTTAGGAGAATCACTTAGGCAGGGCAGCAGTTCACTGGTACTTATGTCTGCCGGACGTTTTCTCGTCCACTGATCACTCGTTAACTAATCTTATCCAGTGTAGTCTAATTTTAAGTCCATAGTATAGTCTATCTAATCAGATCTAATTTCCTAATCCTATGTAATCTAACATAAGAACTTCGATATTTCAAATGTAATAATGCATAACATAATATTAATGCATAATGTGTAATAATGGATATTAATTTCAATCAATCGATGTCGTTTCTAAGTAAACATGAAACGAGTTAACTCGATTGAAGTTCTTCATGAATCTGATCGCAAACCACAAGGAAATCATTCCACGGAAACGCGGAATCAATAAAACAGGAAATGTATTATGGAATAAGATAAATTTTCGGTGTTAATGTAATCGCAAACATGACGAGCACGTTTTAGAGTAGTGTTCAAGAGTCTCAATCGAGCGACGGAAGAAACCAGGTGAAGGACTCAGTGTTTACATTGGGTAACGTAACTCTTTTAAATGATCATCGCAGTTTATATGACATTTTGCGCTGCTCTGGTTCGTTGCCGTAACCAGTGGCGTAATTTAGGTTTAGATAGTGGGGTACCTATTTCTACAGCTTACCACACTGACAACAACAGTGTTTATTATTATTCCCTGGGTAAAATATTAATAATAATCATGATTGCAATGATAATAATATCAATAGAACTAAACAACACTAATTAGTAATATCAGTGATGCTCGAAAATTCTGTTAAGTGTTGATCGATCAAATGTATCTCGGAAAACAGTAACAATAAAACTAATCGACCGGATTTGCTAATAGTATGCAAAGTAACCAAGACTAGATGAGTTTTTTTTTATTATAACCGAAGCCAAATATAGACAGACGAAGCCAGCGACCCAACTCTCCTCATGCCAAGACCGCCATCTCTGATGGATAGTGTAACCTTCAACCACTGGGTGTTGTCAAGTTTGATATTGACGATGGATTCAAGGCCTTCACGTATGGTGTTACCAAGCCGTTCCAAAGTTGGGTGGTCAAAACATGGAGAGCAACGAAGCAGGTGACTGATCCTAGGAGCAACAGGAGAGATCTTAACCCTCATCCTACCCGTTAAGGCCATTTTTTACCCATGAGATATTTTCAATTGGGCTACTTCAAGACTATTGGGAATTAGAAACTGAGTTTTGGGGAATTTATTTCATACAAATAGTTGCATCGGTTTATTGTATAATTAGAGTTGTTTATCCTCGTTTGGAATTATTCTGAATTTTATTCAATTGGGGTCAGAGAAAATCGAGCACCCATTAAGGATTATTATTATTATTATTATTATTATTTTTTTTTTATTATTATAAACTTTTTTATTTGTACATTTGTTTATCAAACAAAACAAAACATCACTCGACAAGTTCTGGTCGCATGAAAGTTCCTATGAAGGCAACAGCATTGAAGCGTTGTATGGTGATTGACAACCGCTGGAGTAGATAGCAAGTCTCCCTAGGGTCTGCGGTGGTTAAAGCTAAGTATCTCCCCAAGTCTTTTATAAGGGCCATTCCGTCGTCATTGATAGGGCCTAAGGTCTCGAAAGCCAGAGGGACAAAAAAGTGGTCTGCGCGGATCTGGCTGTACTTGTTGTTCTTTCTCGTGGCCGCTAGTTCCGCTGCTGCTCCTGATGTCGCGGACGTTGCATGTAGGTAAGAGGGCGCCACAGTGTCAGTTACGGTGACGTCCCATACAAGACTTCGGCCTCTGCGCCATGGTATCAGCGTAAGTCCGTCCGGTCGTCTCCCGTCCGTCCTCGACAGTCCAGGTGGTTCCTTGATATTAGGGACGCCCGCTCGTGATAGGCCTCGGCTTATAAAATCATTCAAAGCTGCATGTCTGGCGATTCTGCCAGGTCCTAGGTTGCATGACATCCCATTATTATTATTATTATTATTATTATTATTATTATTATTATTATTATTATTATTATTATTATTATTATTATTATTATTATTATTATTGATTATTATTATTATTATTATTATTATTATTATTATTAATTATTATTATTATTATTTTTTTGTTTTTTTGTTTTTTTTGTTTTTTGTTTTTGTTTTTGTTTTTTTTTTGCCCCGAGGTATACAGGATCCCTCAGGGTCTTCAATATTAATTAATGTAACATCCGGAAAATCAAGCCTCGTCGTCCGGAGGCTTTGGGAATGTCCCGTTGAAAGCAACAGAGTTGTAGCGTTGTATGCATATAGATAGACGCTGGAAGAGAAACGAAGCCTCACGGCGGTCGCCACTGATGGTAGAAAGGCGCCTACCTATATCGCTGATGAATGCGGCACCTGAGGGATTGACAGGGCCCAAGGTCTCAAGGGCAATTGCCTGGAATCTGTGGGTTGGTGGCAGTCCCAGATATTTTTGCTCCTTGCGTTCAGCCGCCTGGGCTGATGCAGGCCCCCTGGAGCTGGCAGTGTGGGTGATATAGGAAAGCGCACACGTGTGAACTATAACAGAGTTACATTTACGTATGTAAAGTAATTATAATAATAATCTTCTTTATTGGTTAAAGCTGAGAGGTAGAGATAAGTGTCTAGACTTTGAGGCTCCTACAGGGATAGAAATAGTATATTGTGATGACATCTCTAGATTAAGATTAACTGCATCCACCGGACTAGTCAGGACCGTCTTCAAAGACAATCTGCATCTTACACTTGAAGGGAAGGTAATAGATAGAAAACAGGTGGACCTTCTAGAATCTTCCGGAGATAGTGATCCATCTGCGTCAGTAAGAGTCTTCCATTGGCCAAGAATAAATATGCAGATTTAACTAAGGACAACCTTCCAGTAACTTAGCTAATGTCAATCTGGTAATCTAAGGTATAAGGCTTATGGGTTGCTGACCAATCAGGAGTATACCTTAACCATGTACCTGAGAATAACTGAGAGGTGTAATTCAGTAGAGGGAGCAGTCAGAAGGAAGTTGTTCAGAAGAGAAGTGGTCAGCAGTCGGTCGAGGCAGAATTAAGCTTAGGATGCGCAATCTGTATTAGGCTGACATGTCTAGGTTAAGCAGACACTGTAGGCAGTCTTATAAAGAGTTAGAATAGTAGTACTGCTGTACTGGTAGTCGTCGCATTATCATCGTCTGTGTAATTGAATTATAATCTGCTAGTGAAACTGTATACGTAAAGAGACATTCGAAATGATGACAATAAAGAAACCATACAGACAGAACCAAAGTCTGTTAGATATCGTAGACAGCAACCAAAGGCTGTATAGAGAAGAGTAATAGCTTCTGGAGCACCACGAGCCAGAACTGTTATATTTGGTCGAGAACCCAGTCGGTCTATACCGTGACCTCTGCTGCAAGCGAGTGCTCCCATGGAAGCCAGTGTCGCCGTATTCCTCACAGCCCGTTATCGACAGTCAACACAGAGAGACGATACTACAGATTCGAAACCCGTTTAAAGAACATTCATCCTACACTCTTGGGAAGATGCCTTTCATCAGTGCAGAAGATTCGAATCCGTTTCTTCCAGTTTTCCGCGTCAACCACTGAATCTTTTTTCGCCGACCGACAACACCACCTGTTCTGCTCATCATAGTCAGATTCGCTCGTCTACTCAACCACGCCACCGATCTGTGATGTCTGACTTCCATTAGCCACTTCTGCTGCTCATCACCTCCTCCATTCGATTCGCTCTACGATGTCTACACCTACCAACTACTTCTGATGCTCAATCCCAGTCCTTCGACCGAAAGACTCGACGCGATGACGAACAGAGGCCTCTCGTCATTCCGCCAGTGTCTTCTCAACGAAATCGAAACAGTCTCATCTCCTGAATTCAAGGGTAATACATGGCTCTTGCCAATTATCCTATTCGTTCCTCAGATTCATTTTATGGTCATGAGCACCATGCTAGTTTGTCATACATGTTCTATTGGCTCTTTCTTCATTTATCCTTGATTTCGCAAATGCTTTCGCAAGTAACTATAAGCAAGTTTCGTTTACGTAACTGTAACTTCAATTTTAACATATTAAAGAGTTAACAACTAATTAGTTAATTGTGTATGTAGTGTGTTCTGTAGAAGCTTTAGTAGTTCTATCTATTTCTATAGTTAATTTCCACGTTTTCCGTTTGCTTCGCACTGTTGCACTGTTTGAATGTAAGCTTCTTAGACTGGCCACATTATTCCGACAATGCTTTGGAGGCAGTCATTGAGGCATACGAATTTTAGTTTAGTTTGCTTTGCTTGCAGTAGGACCATGCTTCTTGATGATTTATTGCTCCACATGTTTCTGACCTCTGCCGATGCATCGCTCGCAGGTCCGGAGATTGTATACGCCGACTTCATATATATATATATTCCGTTCTTGTGTATAGGCCTATCTATATATTTATATTTACCTCTTCGTGTGAAGTGTTGTCGACTTAGTGCGTTCATTTTAACTTAAAGCTGGTCTATGGTTCCTTTTACTTATTAGCCACATCCTTACGTTGGGAGCGGTGTGTAATCCTGATTTGCTTATGATAAACGAATATATATTACCGAAATTCATTTGTACGTCCGCCGGACACTCCTATCATATATATATATATATATATATATATATATATATATATATACGCTTTCCTTGTAGCCTGTTATACTTGATTTCTGTCCACTCATGGCTCGTGTCGAAATTTATTGCTTACATGTCTGTGCCGCATCTTCTCTGTCTGAAGCTATTCTGTTGTGCTGACTTAATATATATTATATCTGTAGCTGCGTTCTGCATAGTGCTTGGCATATGAGGCATTCACACTGACTTGATATATACAGCTGCATCACCTGTTACGGAGTATTCTAACTGGCATTAGTATATCTACAAGATGAGTTTTTATCGCGATGTTTACGGCATGTTCTTCTTATGTGTTGCTATACGAGTTATGTGTAGAGAGTTATTGATTACGTACAGTTTACAAGTCAAATGTTGATTCAACGTTACAAGTTTCATAGTTGTCGTCGTGTGTACTGAGATTTATCTAAAGCTCCTGCGAGACGTATCATTCCTCCGAAGCATAGTTTAATTGCGAGTTCTATAAGCCGTGCCCGCGCTGCGCACGCATGTATGTATATAGAGGTTCAATTGTTTCCGAGGCTATAGTTATTTACGTTTTTATTATATATTATTACGAGTCACATGAGTCAAGTTCACGGCTACAATGTTGCGTTTTACTTTTGATAATTGTCAACGTTCGTGCCCATGGCATACTACACTTAACAAATGGCAGGCTATGAGTAGACATTTCCCTACGCCTCAGCGAAGATTAACGGAATACAGGCACTCATCTAAGTCAGTATATAAGATTCAGCTATCGCAGCACATATTCAGCAGTTTATCGTCAGTCAAGCAGTCAAGCATGCCGTCGCGCATTATTTAATATCTTTGCAGCAGGTCTTTAATTCAGCTCGAGATAGCAACAGTCTACGATGTGAGCTTAGCATACGCATATACTTATAAATATATTTATATATTATATTTTCAAACCATCAATCACTCCATCACTTCGTTTATTCATAAACTAAGCTGACACAGACGCAACTTATAGAAGCTAAACTATGGACAATTCGAGGGCCAAGAGTACAGGATTTGTATAAGGAGTTGTCATTAAGCATTTTTTGTAAAGGATGCAAGATATAGTTACGGTCATCTTTGAGCGGCAGGGAGAAGTTATGTGATCTCATACGAAGATTAGTATTTATAAGACCTAGACAGCAATTCAACACTTAGGCCTACACTTGTTTTATGCATTAGCTTTCTTTGTCATTTTATTACCTAGAGTGTTGTTTTCCGCGTTTGCTTTTAAATATATTTCTACTCTTGCATGAAATTCTATTTGTGTGTGTCTTTGCAATGTTTTATGTAACGCAATGATGGAATGGCCGAGAGCGCTGAGAATCAAAGGCAAATCTCTTTGCAAGTCAAGCAGTCACGTATACACGCACAGCGATTTGATCACCTCGGCTCAAGGTCAACGGGTCAGAGAAAATACGAAAGACGTGATGCGAACTCTTGTCAGAAATATCTTCACGTCGTTTTCACATCTGATTCCACTTTGTTACCGTCATAGCGCATTTCAATTTTGTTTGTTTATTCTGTGCTTAGGTTTTAGGACTGACTTTATCTAAATGCGACTATTCGTGACACTTAGCATTTCTTTAAATCGCTTATTGTCGCCATGTACTTATTATGTGCCTAACTTCTTTAGCTCCTGAATTAAGATAGCTTTGTCTTTCGAACGAGGGCGTTCGATCTTGCGGAACGGAGGGTAATATAACAGAGTTACATTTACGTATGTAAAGTAATTATAATAATAATCTTCTTTATTGGTTAAAGCTGAGAGGTAGAGATAAGTGTCTAGACTTTGAGGCTCCTACAGGGATAGAAATAGTATATTGTGATGACATCTCTAGATTAAGATTAACTGCATCCACCGGACTAGTCAGGACCGTCTTCAAAGACAATCTGCATCTTACACTTGAAGGGAAGGTAATAGATAGAAAACAGGTGGACCTTCTAGAATCTTCCGGAGATAGTGATCCATCTGCGTCAGTAAGAGTCTTCCATTGGCCAAGAATAAATATGCAGATTTAACTAAGGACAACCTTCCAGTAACTTAGCTAATGTCAATCTGGTAATCTAAGGTATAAGGCTTATGGGTTGCTGACCAATCAGGAGTATACCTTAACCATGTACCTGAGAATAACTGAGAGGTGTAATTCAGTAGAGGGAGCAGTCAGAAGGAAGTTGTTCAGAAGAGAAGTGGTCAGCAGTCGGTCGAGGCAGAATTAAGCTTAGGATGCGCAATCTGTATTAGGCTGACATGTCTAGGTTAAGCAGACACTGTAGGCAGTCTTATAAAGAGTTAGAATAGTAGTACTGCTGTACTGGTAGTCGTCGCATTATCATCGTCTGTGTAATTGAATTATAATCTGCTAGTGAAACTGTATACGTAAAGAGACATTCGAAATGATGACAATAAAGAAACCATACAGACAGAACCAAAGTCTGTTAGATATCGTAGACAGCAACCAAAGGCTGTATAGAGAAGAGTAATAGCTTCTGGAGCACCACGAGCCAGAACTGTTATAGAACCACAGTGGCGTCCCATGCCAGGTATCTACCCTCCGACCAAGGAATTAATATTATTATTATTATTATTATTATTATTATTATTATTATTATTATTATTATTATTATTATTATTATTATTATTATTATTATTATTATTATTATTATTATTATTATTATTATTATTATTATTATTATTATTATTATTATTATTATTATTATTATTATTATTATTATTATTACAGAGGTTTTATATAGCGTCTCTTCAAGGTTATCTACTCAGGAGCGTTCCCAGTCCAACCCGGTCAAACAAGACAGTTTTCAGGCAAGAGTGGAAGTGAGAAGAGCAATCAATCGGGGTCAGGCGCAGCGCTACTGGGAGCCCATTCCAGGTCGCTGGGCCAGAGACAAGGAAGGCACGGTGTTGCTGGATAGCAGCAGTTCGCGCACAGGGGACAAAGAGCTCAGCTTCGCTCCGGAGCGAAATGAGCCACAAAGCTCGACAGCCACAGTGGAGCAGCAAAGCAAAGAAATAAAGGGAGCCAAGCCCTCAAGGCACCGCCGAACCAAAGCAGAGACCCAATAAGCAATGCGCTGCGGGTAGATGAGCCAGTGAAGCACCTCCCGCATGTACTCAAAGACCAGAGGCGTAGCTAGGGGGCAGCAGGTGGAGCGGCCGCTCCCCCTGAGACCATTTTCCAAGATGTTGGGCCTTTTTCACAGTTTATTTATTTCAATCGTTCAAAATTTATTTATTCCATTCGATCAATTTTTTTTATTCCAATCGTTCGAACGACATAATTTTTTTCTGGAACTCTAGAAAGACTTTGCGATCCAGATGGGCATTCATAAAATCAGCAGTTGGCCTACATGTACTTTTGCAGAATTTACCAGAACTAATAGTTGCCCTGCATATATAAATATACTCGTGGATGGTGAGATTAAAATGCTGCACTACGAAACAGCTGACTTAGGCAAAAGGTATGCTTGTAACCCTTGATACGTTCGAATTGTAGTTCTTCTAATCTTCTGGAAAAAGCGCTAGAGAAGTCTTTCAGTTTATCCACATATTTACAGAGAAGTAGCATTGATTTGGTAACACCTCCAGTGGCGTACCGAACGGGGGGCAGAGGGGGCGAGTCGCACCGGGCGGCACTTTTCTAGGGGCGACAAAATAGGATAAAAGAAAAAGAAAAAGAGTGAATTTTGGATATAGAAAGGATAAAGTAGGAGAGAAAAAAAAGAAAAAGAAGGAAAGAAAGAAACCGTCACTTTTGTCAAGTCAGCTTGGCTTCCGTTGATCGTTAGGGGCGACATCACACTCTCTACATTAAACACTAAACAGAATAACTGTAAAGGAAGCAGAGTCGCATTATCTAGTAAACAGAGTAACAGACTAAATACAGCAAACCTTAAAGTATATTCTTGTTTTTGGCCGCCCTTATTAATCATAATATATATATAATATACATATACATATATATCATATATATAGGTATCTACAAGAATTAATTACTTAGAATAAAATTCAATCACAAGCCATCAATATCGCCTCCACAGCATTTCACCGCGGTGGTGTAGTGGTGTAGGTCGGTGCCTTGTAACCGGAGGGTCGCAGGTTCGAATCCACCTCAAGCCACTGCGTAGCGACCCAAGTGCTCCTGAATCGTTGCTTCGATCTTATCGACTGTCTACGAAATACGGCACTCTAATCTCCAGTATTTATTTATTTATTTACCACTTAGTTTAAACTTCTTTTTAAAATTAATATTAAAATTGTTCTGGTTTTAACAGAAATTGACTGCATTATTTTTTTTATTAATTTTGAAATGATCACTTATTGAAGTCTTATTCTTTCAACATAATTATCACAGTGAGTCAGCGACAGTCGCAAGTCATGCAATACAATGTTTTTAATAATGTAATAAAATAAATTTCAGTAAATTGAAAATGTATAGCTAAAACGGATAATTACAAAATAAATACAGTGAAAATGAAAAATCCAGAATGGCTAGGCCCCTATAAACTGCACAAATAAAATTGAATAGCCTAGGTAATATGATCGTTATGCAATATCTTAGAGAGAAGAGCATATAGAAAATTAAGTGTCCAAGGGCGGCATATTGGGCCCTCGCCCCGGGCGGCATTTCAGCTCCGTACGCCACTGAACACCTCATTTGATTCAACTTTATGAAAACAGTATTAAATATGCGAAATGAATTCAAATTTGAGTTTGAACGGATTGAGAATGAAGCAACCGAGCTGGTTCAAAAATGTGATATTACTACTGACTATATTATTATTATTATTATTATTATTATTATTATTATTATTATTATTTTTTTTTTATTTTTTATTTTTTTTTATTATCAAACAAATTTTATTATTTAAAATGAACCATCAGACACTTTGAAACTGTCTTAGAAGCGTTAAGATCCAGAGTTTAACGGTCCTCGTCCACGATTAACTGTGCAAATGTGCCTCGAAAAGCGACGGCGTTAAATCGTTGAGTGCATATAGAGAGGCGCTGGAACAAGTGAATTGTCTCGAGTGGGTCACCCGACATTATTGTCAGTCGCCGGCCTAACTCTGTGATGAATTCACGGCCAGATCTGTTGATGGGGCCCAGAGTTTCGAGTGCAATGGGGACAAAGCTATGCGTAGTAGGAAGGGCTGCATACTTCATGATTTTTCGCGTCGCGGCCAGTTCCGCCGCTGCCCCAGGCGTTGTCGACGTCAAGTGGATGTAAGAAGCAGCGCATGTATTATTATGTATTATTATTATTATTATTATTATTATTATTATTATTATTATTATTATTATTATTATTTATTATTATTATTATTATTATTATTATTATTATTATTATTATTATTATTATTATTATTATTATTATTATTATTATTATTATTATTATTATTATTATTATTATTATTATTATTATTATTATAAGCAACACAGAGTTCGAAAAAAAGATTCCATGCGTGGATAATCGAATATCTGATTCATGGTTGAAACCTAAATACTGTCACTAGATTGTGTCACAAATCTTGACTTGAGTAACTGTTCCTCACTCTACTATGGCCTAGTTTCTAGTCGTTTGGCGTGCCTCAATCGAAGGCAATGCTCTGCGGCACGTCTTATTGGTCGAATACCAAGATTTGGTCAGGTCTCTGGTTATATGCTGTAGGTCCTGCACTGGCTCCAGCCAACTGTCAGCCAGCGTGTAATATAAGGGTTGTTTCCCTGGTCTGAAGGTGCTTGCTGGGATGCGCTCCAGCTTATCTGCGGGTCCTTTGCCGCCCCATGCCGGGAGTTCATGGTAGTCGCCACCTGCGATCTTCGGGCAAAGGGGCCTTTTGCCCGCTCAGGCACCATGCAGAATCTTGTTTTTCAGTGGTGGGCCCGACGGCATGGAACAGGCTTCCCGGATCTATGCCTGTTCCCGAGAACTCCCTCTTATACATTCTATACTCGATTGAAAACTGTCTTGTTTGGCCGTGCAGGAGTCGGGAGCACCTCTGAGTAGCCCCTCTGATGAGGTGCTACATAAATACTCGAATGAATGAATAAATAGCACAACTAATAGATTTGAGCATTTTAAAAATGTGACTTCCAAATTTAGTTGTGTTTATTAGATTCAAAGCATTTTTGCAACGTGAATGCCGATAATTATTTATTTTGGTAGTTGGGGCCTTTTTCATGTGCTCGCTCCCCCTGGTGTTGAAACCTGGCTACGCCATTGTCAAAGACCCGGTCAAACTCAGGTTTGCGACCCACCAGCCGGGCAGTCCTGCGCAAACCCGTTTGAGGCATCTTAATCGGCAGCGTGGGAGCCCATCATATATGGTGCTACAATAATCGAAGCGGGAGACCACAAAAGCATGGACAAGTGTACATAGATGCTGAATTAGGAGAGAGGGAGCGAGTTATGGCCCTAAGTTGTCGCAGCTGGTAGTAACAGCTGCGGCAGAGGAGACTATTATGTTGGACAAATGTAAGCTCCTGGTCTAAGGTGACTCTAAGTCTCGGACTGAAGCAAGGAAGGTGAACTGCCGGTATTCCTTGGCAAGGAACCCAAAGTCTATCTTAGCGAACTGCTGACGGGTGCCAAGCAAGATTAGTTGAGTTTTGGCCGAATTGAGCCGTAAACGATTCGATTACATTCAAGCATGCAGGGTCTCAGTTGCCTGGCTCATCATTCCTACCGCAGCAGTCGCCTGGCCCGCAGGGCAGTGGACATAGGCCTGAAGGTCAGCAGCGTATGATTAGCTACGAACAGACTCAGCCGCAAGCAGAAGACCCAAGGCAGCAGTAAAAGGATATATAGAAGGGGCCCAAGAACAGAGTCCTGGGAAAGACCAACAAGCGCCGGGACCCAAGGGAATCTAGTGGGACCTGCTCCACCATAAATAAAGAGCCCCGCAGAAAGGACGAAAGCCAGTCTAAGGCACTATCAGGGAGGCCAAAAGATATGGACACATTGGACAGGCGCTGCAGAAGTACAGTGTGTCGTGATCGACAGTGGCAAATGCAACACTCACGTCGAACAGTGACCTCCCGGAAGCCTGACTGATAGCCTGGGACAGGCAATTCATGTCTAGGTAGTGAATAAGTTGAACAGCTACAACCTTGTCTATAACTACATTTGATAGCGACTACTCTTGGAATACTTTGTGTTACATCTCATAAACGTAAGTATAGTACACTGCGATTGCTTTTTGTTTTATAAAATGTTGGAACGACCATTAGCAAGAGGTTTACAGGGTCCATGGCCGATATTGTTAGTACATGGGAAGGTTATGATAGAGTTGGATCAGCCAGTAGCAGGTTGGCTTAGAGATAGTACGGCCAGGTTGGTCAGCAAAATAATGGCATCACTCCAATTCTTTTTCGCGAAGGAATAATGTTTTACAACATTGTTTCTCAGGTAAATCAAGAAGCAACAAGGGGAATTGCGGTTTCAGACATCCAATAAGAACTATATACAAGTTGAAGATCTGGTGGTAATGTGATGCTGCAACCTCGTACCCAATGGAAGGGCAAATCTGTCCTGGTGAACAAAGAGAAGGTGGTCAAGATTATTATTGTTATTTATTAATTAAATTTGTGACGTGCGCACGGACACACCGAAATGTGAATCTGAGGCGCGGATAGTCAGTCGCCAGGAGAAGATGTAGTTAGACATCCAATTGCTTGAAAATCAAGGATAAATAGTGAGTTTTGAGCCGCTTTTTGAAGGTATGAAGTGAATTTGAGCTACGAAGTGAGAGTCGCTGTCGATTCCATTCCTTTGGGGCAGAAACATGTAATGCATGCGAGTCCATAACTGTTCTGCATAGTGGCTTAGCTTAAAGACCAGCACTTGATGATCGCAGGCAACGAGGATGGATGTAAGGAGTGAGTAATGATTGAAGGTAGATAGGTGTGCTGGTGCTGAGGGCTTTGTACGTCAAGCAGGCCAATCTGAATTTTATTCTGAACTCAGCAGGAAGTCAATGCAGCTGATGAAGCAGGACCGATGAGCTTGTTCGTAGTGGAACACACAGCACTACGCGAGCTAAGGAGTTATAAGACAAAAGAGTTATTCGGGAACTTGAATACATGCTGGTCGAAGCCGCATTGGAGAATATATCAAGTCTCTCGATGCTGCAGGTATTCAAGGCAGACTTGTTGTCCTCGAGACCGAGGTCTTGGTTTCGAGTGCACTCGAGTTCGTTTTTAAGAGTCTTGGTCTTGGTCTTGAGGTTCAAGGTCTTGGTCTTGGTCTTGAGGTTCAAAGTCTTGGTCTCGGTCTCGCAAGACCAAGACCAAGACCGGCTGTCAATATGAACAGTCATTTAACAAAACTCAAGAATTTAAAAACTTATCAAACCTGCAACAAATACCTACGGACGGATGCAAGTTTTGTTGGTCAGGAAAACCCATCGGCAGCAGCAACTAAGTTACGCTGTATATGGAAGCCCTGCCGAGACTTGTTTCTGAAGCCAGAACCATGGCAGGATTTGAAAAAGGCTCACGATTTGTACATTTACATTTAGTGCTTGAAAAGTTACTGTGTGTGCCAGCGACCTCAGCACCTAGCTCTGTAAAGTATTTTTTCACATGGCGGAATTTTAATGAGGCCCACAGGGCACGTCTTGGTCAGAAAATTCTGAGCGAATTGTTTTCTTTATAAAATACTAAAGGCTTTTGGAATAACATTTTGCATGAAGGACTTTTGTAAATACGAATTCGGAATTCTCTGCAGTCTGCATTTAAAGTTAATTTGCTTGAATAAAATAAACGAAACACGTTTTAATTAAAATATCGACTCCACAATTTTTGTGTAAGGAAAACAAGTCTTGGCCTGATGGGGACTTTTTGGGTCTTGGTCTTGAGGTTCAAAGTCTTGGTCTTGGTCTTGAGGTTCAAAGTCTTGGTCTTGGTCTTGGTATCGAGGTTCAAGGTCTTGGTCTTGGTCTTGGTCTTGAGGTTTAAGGTCTTGACAACAAGACTGATCCAGGGCCTACTACGTAGGGGGGAGGAAGCAGACTGCTTCCAATTTGTGCCAGAGCGGAACAGTCCCCCATAAAATGGATGTTGCTGTTCAACTGACAGTACTGATGACTCGGGCAAGCAAAGTGCTTTGTCCTGCAACATCCAAGGACTGAACATTTTAGATTAAACATTGCTCTTGGCCATTTTGACTGTGTTACGAAGGCCTTCGAACGGCATTTTCAACTTAGTATTGTGATGTATTAGTATTATGGGCCATGCAATATTTGCCTAGGTTACATTGTCTAAGTAGTGTTATAGATTATCGTTATTAGTTGTATCAGTATTATGGGCCATGCAATATTTGCTGAGGTTACAGTGTCTAAGCAGTGTTATAGTGTATCATTATTACTTGTTTTTTAGCTACTGGTTATTATGTTCTGCTAATTTTTGTTAAGGAAAGATGCAAACAAATGTTTAAAAATTGAAGAAAAGCGTTCATAATAATGTTAATTAAAAAGATCTAGTGGGTCAATGCTACAATAACTATATTGCCGTGTAGTGCAGTGAAAATGGGATTATTTATAGCCGTGGTGCGGGGGCGAAATGATCAAGTCAGTTGCCTTACCGTCTGAAAAACAATTCTGCTGTTTCCTTTTCTTGCATTTTTCTCAAGCTCGTTGCATAATGTGTCCAATTCCTCCTGTTTGTCCTGTCGCAATCGTTTCTGTACCTCGGTTCGTAGCTTCTTGTATTCTGAAGGTGATGTCGTCTTGACCTCTCGCTTCTTTCTTATTAAGTCGAAGGTGTCATTGGAGATCCAGTTCTTACGTTTTTGATGACTTTTCTGTAGTGTCGCCTTAGCAGCCCCCATGGTGACGTCCTTTAGCTGTCGCCATAGTTCGTCTGGTGTGCATGGTTTGTCGATTCCTTCTATTTCCTGGAATCTGTTTGTCACCTCGAGTTGGTATTGTTGTGTGTCTTGCTCGTTTCTCAGCTTCTCCAGATCTAGGAGGAGTGGTATGTCGCCTCGTTTCTTTTTGAACCTTATAACTGCATTGTCAGTACCACTAGATTGCGCCGAGATAGGTGCGTGCGTTATTAATTGATTGTCTCCAGTGTCTGCTAATCAGTATGTAGTTAATTTGGGTTCTGATAGTTCCATTCGGGCTCTTACAGGTATATCTGTGCCTGTTGTGCAGTCGGCAAAGCGTGTTGGCGATAACCAGTTTGTGTTCCGCACAGAAATCCACCAGTATCTGCCCTCTATCATTTCTCTCCCCGTGTTTATACTTTCCAAGTACATCAGACTCTATTGCATTTTCTCCTACTCGAGCGTTGAAATCGCCTGTGATTAAGAGTATGTTTCTTCTGGGAACTTCCGTGATCGCGTGCTGTAGATCGCGGTAGAACTACTCATTCTCTTCGTCTGGTTTATCAGCTGTTGGTGCATAACCCTGAATTATCGTCACGTCTCTTGATTTGGATGCGAACGTGGCCGATATGACTCTATTGCTTAGTGAGTTGTACGACGTCAAGCATGATGAGATGTTCTTCCCTATCCAGATGACCACTCCATGATGTTAAAGTTGCTCTCTGCCTCAGTAAATCACCGTATGTCCATCCAGCGTTTTCAAGTGGCCGGAACCTGACCAGTTGGTTTCCGATAGTCCACATATATTGATATCCAGTCTTTCCATTTCCTTCCCAAGTATCGATATTTGTTATATCCTGAGATATAAATTCAGTTAATTAACTGAAATGCTAAAATTTGCTTAACAAATATCAAAATGCGTTCAGCTTCCGGAGTTCTACGCCCATCTGGTTATAGACAACTATAATAGTGCTGGGGGCGATTTATGGCAAGCGCGGTAGCGCGATCTTATAATTTTATGGTCACCATTTAAGCTCGCACTACCGCGCTCCAATAAATCGCCCTCTGCACTAGTTACTTGTATGACTGCCCTGGCTATGCCCTGGTTAAAAAAATGTCTGGCACCGCCACTGTCTGCAATGCTAGCCCACTACTGATTTTACCTCGAGCAGTCAGGGTTAACTGCCTCAACGTTTTCTTGTCGCGTCTGATAAGAAGCGAACAACGAAGTCCTCTCTCGCTTTCTCCTTGGTGGATCGTCGCATGAATTCAATTCCACCCAAGGCCGACCCCAAAGGCAAATGACCGAGACCAGACGCCCAAGACCATGACCAAGACCGCACCTTTAAGACCAAGACCAAGACCGGTACATTCAAGACCAAGACCGCGTGTTTTCGGTCTCGAGACCAAGACCGCGTCACTGCTGCAAGTGTGCCGGATATTGGCTTTAAGTGTATATGTATGTAACGACATTGGACAAACTCGGCCAGCTCGACATGGCTGACCTAGATTACATGGAGCAAACTGTACTAGATCCTTCCAACTATTTAGCGTACTTGGACTGCTGCAAATGTTTCGCCAAACCCCAGTTAAAGCCTGCGAGTAGGCTAGACGTAACCTTTATTATTGTTACTAAGTATTATTACAACTATTATTATTATTATTACCACTATTATTAATTAGTAACTTCTATCGCGCCAATGTATAATGCATAAAGCATCAACCGATGGCGCATCAAACCAAATCGCAATAAAGTCAATGTCAAGAAGTGGGACAAGGCAGCTGATTGTGGGCCATGGTAGCCGATTGGTTAGAGCAATCGTCTTGTAGGGTAAACTGAAAAATTATTGTGTATGACCTTGTGCAAATTGTGCAAGTTTTCAAACTCACAAACGCAGAGCGCCATAATTGATGCAATGATGCTTGGGCATTAGTAAAATCGTTTATCGGTCTTTTTGCCTGTAAAGATGGGCAGAAGAACAATACTTCGAGAAACACAACTGGAAACAGATTTGGGCGGTTAGATTGACATAGGCATTGGTTATTCGCGGCATGAAAATGTGTGAATACTATACCAAGTCCAAACAGTGCGTGTAACCACGTATCCTGGGACGATTACGCCTAGGCAGTACTTTCGAAAATGTATTTTTATTTATTTATTTTTATTTATTTATTTCGGATATTTTTCTATAGCGCCTCCGCAAGTCTACTACTACTCAGAGGCGCTCCCGACTACAGCATTTGATACTGTGTCGGAGTTTTCAGGCCGAAGCGCCACGAGCAATCGCGAGTGAAGGGCTTGCCTAAGGTCCGTACGCAGCGGATAGAGTGGGTTTCGAACCTGCAACCCTCCGGTCACAAGGCGCCGAACTTACCACTGAGCCACCACGCCCCACAAAATGCTTACATGTAGTTCTCAGATGTGGATCTTAATTGCCTTGTTGTAGCCTTGCCACGAGTAAAATCTGTTCCGTGCAAGAGAGTGTTGCGATGGTTGAACTAAGTTTCCATAATGTCCTTTGCCGAATTTGTCTACTCTGTTGAGTCCTGTTTTGTCAGTTTGATCTTGACCTCAACGTTATTATTCTCCCATGACTGTCTCTCTGTGACGATAATCCAGCCAGCACAGACTTATTGGAACGATGTCAGACGAACATCTTGTGCATCGTTATGAATATGCTATATGACCTGCAATGATCGTGTCTTCATGAGCCGATGCTGACGACCTCCGATTCTTCATCATCCTCTCCTGCTTCTTCTCCAAGAGTGGACTTGCACGATCTTCACCCAACCGACTCGTCTCATCCTCCGCTCGCTCACTCCTCAGGCCTACGGGTTGCCTCCTGGAACGCCCAATCTTTATCTGAAAAGTTTGTGTCTGTGTTTTGCGTTCGTCGTGTACACACGCCAGTGCGTAGGTCTTTCGTTCTTTTGTCATTTTTCTCGGCTTAAGTTCAGTTTATGTGGATATTTCTTGTCAACCTTTCGGATTAAATTTCAACGACAGCTACTGCTATCCAAAACTTAATTTAGATCGCAAGTTGATTTTATAATCGATTTGTTTGACTGCAATTGCGTCGTCTGAACTGAATGTTTGTTCCGATGCATGCCGGGTAAACGGCGTAAGTTTTCGCTCGTTTCACTGTTTATCTCGACGACTTTATGAAAGTTTTCGTGGTTTTTCTTGCCAGTCTTTGGACAAAATTTCACTCGACAGCCACGTGAATTATAAACTGGATGTAAAACGCAAATTGATTTGAAAACTTCATTTGTTTGCTACTCCGTCGTTTGAATTTAACGTTGCGGTCAGATGCATGCTGGGTACTTTGGTGTATGCGCTATTATCATCATCTACGCTCTCATCAGTATGGAGCGTATCGTCTATTCCTCTCAACAACTTTGGTCTTTCTGGTCATCATCCGTTCATCCTACTCGTAGTCTACGCAAGATCCTCTTCAAGCATCAGATATGGTGCCCTGCCAGCAGTCGCTTCAACCAAACACCTCGTACCTCGTGTCTTCATGAGCCGATGCTGACGACCTCCGATTCTTCATCATCCTCTCCTGCTTCTTCTCCAAGAGTGGACTTGCACGATCTTCACCCAACCGACTCGTCTCATCCTCCGCTCGCTCACTCCTCAGGCCTACGGGTTGCCTCCTGGAACGCCCAATCTTTATCTGAAAAGTTCGCCTTCGTTTCTCAGTCTCTTCTTCAGGATCAGCTTGACGTTTTCACTGTAACTGAAAGCTGGCACCAGGACTCCGATGACGTTCCGATTCTACGAGCGACTCCGTCGGGTTACTCTTCTCGTGACTGCCCTCGTCCACCTCATCCTGATGGTCGTCCGGCTCGTGGTGGTGGCATCGTGACCTTCTTCCGGTCATCTCTACGGGTCACGCAAGTCTCACTCGACACGTCGCCAACCACGTTTGAAGCTTTGTGTCTGAGCATCGCCTTGCCTCGCGGCTCAGTTACCCTCCTCACGGTTTATAGACCTGGATCGGCTACCGTTACTCCTCAGTTCTTCGAAGAATTCTCCTCCGTCCTTGAGTTTCTTGTCACTCGCAATACTCAACTCCTCATTCTCGGCGACTTCAATCTACACCTGGAGGACCCTACCATTCCTACTTCGTTACGATTCCTCGAACTTCTCACTCAGTTTGGCCTCCGCCAGCACGTCAATCAAGCCACGCATCGACTTGGTGGATGGCTTGATCTCGTCATTACCTCTGATGACGACCAAGTTACGGACCTTCTCATCCTTCCTCCTACGATCTCCGATCATTCGTATCTCAAATTTACTCTACCATCAGTTCACCTACAGCCAATCCACTCCATTCGGAAGATGCGAGGATGGAAATCGTTTGACTCTCAGGCTTTCAGCGTCGCTATCAGAGACTCTCTCCTCTCGTCACCGGGTCCTGCACTTGACATTCTCACGGTTCCTCAATTATTTGATCTCTACACCTCCACCGTTACCAGTCTGCTGGATTCCATGCTTCCATGTCGTCAAGTAAAGACCCGTCATCGACCATTGGCCGTCTGGTTCGACGCCGACTGTCATAAACTTCGCCGTCGCACCCGTTGCTTGGAGCGACGCTCTCGCCGGACCAAGGATCCTAATGACCGATTGGCTTGGATTACCCAGCTTCGTGCCCTTCATCGTCTCTACCATCGCAAGGAGGCTGCTCACTGGGAGAAGCTGGTCTCACGCAATCTCAAAAACCCAAGACGCCTTTGGTCTTCCATCTCGGGTCTACTGGGCCGGCCTTCTCGTCCTTCAGAAATTCCTGCCTTCTCCGCAAATGAATTCTTGACTATGCTCACGGAAAAGACTGACCGACTCAGAGCCTCCACATCAGATGCTCCTCCACCGACGTTTACCACAACGTCTTCTGCTTTTGACGATTTCCGACCCATATTGGACTCGGACCTTCGTACAGTTCTTTCATCAGTTAATTTAAATTCTTGTGAATTAGATCCTCTTCCCCCTTTCATTCTTAGTGACATTTTAGATGATTTTGCTCCATTTCTGCTTTATCTCTTTAATAGGTCCCTCTCTGAAGGTTGTGTCCCCGCCTCGCAAAAGCGGGCCATTGTTTTCCCCTCACTCAAGAAGCCCAATCTTGACACAAACCTCTGCCAAAACTACCGTCCAATCTCTAATCTATCATTTCTATCTAAAACCCTTGAACGCCTTGTCTCTCTTCAACTTCTTCCCTATCTGGAACAATCTGGGCTTCTACCTCCCTTTCAGTCAGGTTTTAGGGCTCACCACTCCACTGAAACTGCCCTCCTTTCCTTGCTTTCTGAAATTTATTCAGCTGTTGATAGGTCCGAACTCACCCTTCTGGCACTATATGATGTCTCTGCAGCCTTTGACATGGTGGACCACACCATTCTTCTACAGCGTCTTGAGACCTCTTGTGGTCTGAAGGGCCCCCCTCTCCAGTGGTTCCGGTCATACCTGTCTGATCGCACTCAGATGGTTATCTCTGGTGAATCTAGAACTCTGTGGGTCCCTATTAAACTCGGTGTTCCGCAGGGCTCTGTTCTGGGCCCTCTCCTCTTTATTTTGTACACGGCTGGTATCCCCTCTCTCTTCCCCATCCATGGGGCTTCAGGCCATCTCTTTGCTGACGATGTCCAGGCTTATGTCCATGGGCCTCCTTCCTCTCAACTTCTTCTTGTTCAGCGCATCGAAGCTCTTTCTCGTGATCTTCATACCTGGATGTCTTGCAATCGCCTCTCCCTCAATTCGTCAAAAACCCAGTTTATCTGGTTTGGCACTCCTCAGCAACTTAAAAAACTCGACTTTGCTGTGCTGTCTCAAAGGTTTCCGCTTTTCACTTTCTCGTCTAGCGTTCGTGATCTAGGAGTGACCCTTGACAATTCTCTCACCTTTACTGAACACATTTCCAAACTCACTCGCACTTCCTATTTTCACCTAAGGCGCCTTAGAGCTATCCGTCGCTCTCTGTCATCTCCAATTTTCACTTCAATTGTCCATGCATTTGTCTGCTCTAGACTTGACTACTGCAATTCCCTCCTCATTGGTCTTCCCAAAGTCCGTCTTGCTCCTCTTCAGTCCGTTCTCAATGCTGCTGCTAGATTAATTGCCCGTCTTCCTCGATTCTCTCATATCACCACCTTTATGGCAGAAGAACTCCACTGGCTCCCGCTTTCTGCCCGCATCCAATTTAAGGTCCTCATCCTTGTCTCTAAGGCTCAGCTTGGTTTCGCTCCAAAATATTTATGTGACTTATTTCATCGCCCTCACTCTGCGGCTTCTCTTCGTCCTCTTCGTTCATCTGACCGTTTGGACCTCCTCGTTCCCCGTGTCAGGACTTCACTGGCTCAATCTAGGTCGTTTGCTTCCATTGGCCCTGCTCTTTGGAATGGGCTTCCTCCGTTTGTTCGTTCTTCTATTCTCTCAGGTAGCGTCTCTTCCTCTTTTACCTTTCTTAAAACTTGCTTTTTCTCTCGGGGTCTATCGCACTGGGAGCGCTTCTGAATGGCCCTCCCGCTAGAAGCGCTTTATAAATATCCGAATACAATACAATACAATACAATACAATGAGACATTTTCTGGTATTAGATTAAGTTCACTTTTGGAGATGCAAGGAAATTTGTTCTTTCTGATGAATAATTTATTCATCTTATGTTGACCAGTAATGTATGTGCTTAAGAAATATGGGCGCGTTTGCACACTAATATTGTAGTTTCATCAGTTTTTACAAGTATTTTGACAACACCAAAATTAGCAATGTCCACTCCGTTACCAAACCTGCTTCTCCATACATTTTAATGAAAAACCAAAGCAACACCAAATAACTACATGTTACTCTAAAATACACTGTGTTACTTAACTACATTTTTAGTAAACTCATAATTATCAACTCGGTAACATGCAGTAAAGCATTGTCTTACACTAAAAGAAATGCCCACTCCGTTACTGCTAATTTTACTCAACAAATTCAATCCACAAAACTTAATGGTTATGGTTCACACATGTATAGTTATGAAGATATATAAAAGGAAATTAATTCTATCTTAACACACAAAAGAGTGAGAAAATATACATGCAGCTGCTGATGTCTCATGCAGAAACAACTCAGACTATCGTAGGATATACACAAGTTTGTCTCTGTATACAACTGATGAATTTGCATTGTTCCATTGATTGGGCAACATGTCTTCTCCAAAGCATCTACATGAGCACCATCAATGAAATACAGTTTTATCAGTTATTCTTCTTTCTTCAAAGAGTTAAACTGGTCCTTTGCATTTGGAATATGACATTCCATATTTACCATGGAATCAGCTCGCCTCTTCAAAGACCCTCCAATTGCATTCGGTGTGCCTTTACCATGGCCAATTTAAAAAATCCCAGCTAGCCCTTTCAAATCCAAGACTATAAATCCTTGTACACATCAAATAGAAATTCTGTTTTTTCGATATTGGGTGGTAGACCAAAGGGAGAACAAGTGGAGGTCTGTTATTTCTGGATTTTTCTTGCGCATATCAAGAAGTATTGGCTTAAGGTGTTCCCATTTTGCAAGTGGATCCTGTACGAACTGGATATGGTAGCATATTTTATCCATTGACGTAGTCAAATTTCTCCACACCAGCCAGCTACTTACCCATGCTCAATGCAGGTGGAAGTAGGAGGGTCCCAAACTAGCATTAATGAAATGCTCTTTTGTGGTGAATTACCTAACATTGCCCACTCCATTACTACTATGTTCAATCCGTTGCTGTGTTACAGGTAACGGAGTGGACAGGTAACGGAGTGGACAATTTCAACATAACATGAAATACATTTATTATCACCAACGTTTCAGACCACATTTTCCTACCTATCAATTTTGTTCATTTAGGAGTTGAAACCTGATAATTGTTGCTTACCGGAGCATCTTCAATGTAGGTTAATTCTCGGTAACGGAGTGGACGCCTATTAAACGTATCATACGTAGATTACATCTTTTAAACGAAATTGTTACCGCATCACTTCGAAAAGTGAGCATTTAAAGGGAAGTATACACAAGCACATACGTCATAAATGGTACAACTAATTTGCAGCAGGCCCAAATGTTGGTAAGTAGGTAGTAGTGCAAGTATTTATGAACGGTAACGGAGTGGACATTATTTCGTGTGACAGCTGAAAATAATGCATTTAGCCATAATAAGTACTGTTTCATTTAGTGACAAACTTCTGAAATGAAAGGCGTTTCAATTCTGTTTACGAATCACATTAAGTCCTTGGAAAATTATCATTTGTAGTCGTATTTCTAAAATATTATTGCGGCAATGTGTGAAAGTGACGGTAACGGAGTGGACATTTTCACATTAAAATTCAACAGATAAAATAAACAGTAAAGCATATATCTAAAATGACCATGGAAACAATAATCTCCTCAATAGTAACTTCATAGAAATAATTGATTTGAAGAGAAATTATGGCGAGTTTGATTTCAAAAATCGTCGTGACAACACAAATGTCTAATTAATCTAATAGCAGAAAATGACTCATATAAGTAATTGGATTTGATTGACACAGAATCGGTTACAGTAAAGATGCTTCAGTCCTTCACATGATTTGACACACAGCAGCAATTTATCAAGTTCTGAACATTCCTTACAGGCTGAAGAACTTGCTTTTTGCTTTTGCTTTTTTTCTAGCAATTTTGACCTTTGAGAATAAATGTTCATACCTTCACTTGCCACACCCATCAGGTTATCCTATGCTGCCATGGCATATTCCACAGTAACTACGGGGCAGGAGTATTCCAGCTCGCTATCTTAGGATTAACATTTTACCGTCAGATGCTGAATAATTATCTGTTCAAATCTAATGTTATTGAGGTGCAGAAATTACACAGACTCTGACGATTACAGTCGTTATGACCTGATCACAGCTTGTTGTATGTCAGCAACAATTATAACAAGTATTTGTTGTTTTTGCTCGTAGTAATCAATTACTGTGACAGTAGTCCTTGTCTGAATGGAGGATCGTGTCGCCCTATAGTGAATGGCTACGACTGCCAATGTCAGCCCGGATACGCAGGCGACAACTGCGAATACGGTAAGTTTCATTTCCACGTCAAATCAGACATTTGGCCGAGTAACAGCTGAAGTCCTCCCTGGACAGTTTAAATAAAAAAGAATTGAAGGACTTTTCGTAGTAAACAATATACCCCGTGATCGATCGAGTCGAACTGCTACGATTGACTTCACTCGGCCGACGATCGACTCGATCGACTTTGTCGACTAGTCGACCTCTCGTCGACTCGATCGACTTGGCAAATAAACGATCGACTTGGTCGATTTTGTCGACTTGGCCAGGGGCCCGGGCGCCATGACGCCAAAGATGCCAATGCCCATACAAGTTTTGGCTCTGTAGCGCTGAGGCATAAGCATGCTCACACAGCTTTTGGCTGGCGCTTTGTATTTGTTGCTTGCTAAGATAGTTATTGATTTATTGTGCTACAGACGCGTTTCATTTCAAGAAGATGTAGGCCTAGTATAATAAACTTTTCCACTGATTGTAAAAATGACAAAATATTCTTATTGGTTATATCCGGGGCATTTATCCTCCCCTAAGTCATTGGAGCAACCTCCCCTTCCTCCCCTCCTCTTTCCCCCTTCTCCTTCCTCCCCCTCCCGTAAATGATGGAAATACACTTACAGATCCCCCCATTTCTTGGATGGAGCATTTGCTCCAAGGTTTCTATGGTGTAGACGCCCTGGTTATATCGGATATAATGTATAATTCTATCCATCTTAGGTATACGTACTTTGCCTGAGGTTAGCGTTCACGCAACTAGGCCTATTAAGCCTAAACACTTTCCGAGCCACTGCTCTTGGCCAAAGTCGAAGCATTCAGTCCAGTCCTAACATACAAAAATTCGAACGTTTTGAGATCGTCGTTACTGACTAGGCCTACCATGATGTAAAAATAACTATTTTTACATCATGGTATGATGTATTCAGAGCTGAAATTTCCTTAAACTAGGCCTAGCGCATTTTTAACGCATCTTAAGCTTTCCATTTTCACCGTAAAACTGTCAAAAAAAGTATCTGCAGCTTCCACTATACGAAATCACCAAGAAGCTCATAGTTTGCACTGAACTTGAAATCAGGTTAATACGGTATTATAGGCCTAGTTGTGCGTTTACAAAACATTAGCCTACGTTATCACATCATGTGGGTCATTTTGTGAAGTAGGGCCTAGCAGCAAAATATAGTAAGAAAATATTTCATAGTCGAGTCAAGTCGAGGAACCAACGATCGACTCGACTTGTCAAAACATATGATCGACTCGACTTGCAAGTCGATCGAGTCGAAGATTTTTCGACCGACTCGACTTGGCCGAGTTTCGATCGACTTGATCGACTGACTCGATCGATCACGGGGTATAGTAAACAATATAAAGCGATAACAAAATGAGCCAAAATAAGCAGATTTGTATCCGAGGCTAGGTTTTCCGAATCCAAATTCGAAGTCCAGCAAGTAACTCATCCACCATAGGCTATTTCTCTGTCTCATTTGACTGACTTTCTGGCTTTAAGCTGAGCGCGGCTCTGTTTTGGTGCGCCAACGGTTGATACCTTTTGCAAAGGAAACCAGCGATGTAGAAGTGGTTAATTCATAGTAACAGTAATAATAGTAGTAGTAGTAGTAGTAGTAGTAGTAGTAGTAGTAGTAGTAGTAGTAGTAGTAGTAGTAGTAGTAGTAGTAGTAGTAGTAGTAGTGGTGGTGGTGGTGGTGGTGGTGGTGGTGGTGGTGGTGGTGGTGGTGGTGGTAGTAGTAGTAGTAGTAGTAGTAGTAGTAGTAGTAGACTGGTAGTAGTAGTAGTAGTAGCAGCAGCAGCAGCAGCAGCAGCAGCAGCAGCAGCAGCAGCAGCAGCAGCAGCAGCAGCAGTAGTAGTAGTAGTAGTAGTAGTAGTAGTAGTAGTAGTAGTAGTAGTAGTAGTAGTAGTAGTAGTAGTGGCAGCAGCAGCGGCAGCAGTAGTAGTAGTAGTAGTAATAATAATAATAGTAGTAGTAGTAGTAGTAGTAGTAGTCGTAGTAGTAGTAGTAGTAGTAGTAGTAGTAGTGGTGGTAGTAGTAGTAGTAGTACTAGTAGTAGTAGTAGTAGTAGTAGTAGTAGTAGTAGTAGTAGTAGTAGTAGTAGTAGTAGTAGTAGTAGTAGTAGTGGTAGTTCCAGTGTCGGCTCCGAAGGATTATTACAGGCAACAACCTTTCTTCTTTGAAAACAAAGACGGGGCTACCTCTGTCTTTCTGTCCAAAGTTTAACAGCCCTCATAATGAGTGCGCCTCTGAGAGGCTCCAAAAGGGCGCAAATTAAATGACTTGATACATAGAGTTATAGACGCATCCAGTTGATCTTCTGATTTTGCTTTCGGGTCAAGAGTAATCTTGCTAGCATATTTGAGGCCCACATAGTGAACGCTGAAGTGAAACGCTGGGTTCAAATAGACAGAGGGCCGTCTTTCATCACTGTCTTGGGTTAGAATTCTCATACTGAGGTATGAATTATGGAATATCCAGTTCGTTTAGGAACCATGAGGAAAGGCTGTTCGAAAGTTTTATACTATTTGTCGTGAGTCTGCACTGTAACCAATTGGTCATCTTAGTACAGAATCGCTTAGTCTCGGGTGACCCTCGAGTGGTATATGAGCGAGCCATACGTTACAGTATCTTTGAATATTCTTTTAGTGATAAACAACTGTGGCAGTTCTCCATGTCTGAATGGCGCAACTTGTCTTAACGGCGTCAACTACTACATGTGCTTATGTCCACCAGAGTGGACTGGAGCCAGATGCGACATTCGTAAGTCCGCTTCAAATCGCAATGTCCCACTCAATAACTATAAGACGAAGCGCTTAAGACATAAGAAGACTGATTGTAGGACATAATCCCAACGGTCATAATCCCTGGACATAATACCCCGGACAAAATTTCCCATTTGGCTGGGACTTAATTCTCCCGGACAAAATCTATCTCTATCTACATTTAATCAATAAACCTTAATTGCCCTGTTTTTCTTGGTAGTGTCAGGTTGTTTATATCGTAAAGGTAAAGACTAAAGACTTGCTAATGTCATTCAGGTGTAAATTTAAGACTTGCTAGTATCATTCAGTTCTAAAGTTAACACTCCTTGTTAGTGTCGCTTAGGTAAAAAGCTGATTTGTTAATGTCGTCCCGCGAACAGACGCCGCATTCAACCGATACGAATTCGAAAGATCCCAGCATTGTTTCCACCAGCTCTGTGGAATGTCAACGAATCTACCTTGACCGGCGATGGTCGCAGGAATAATTTCTGCGAATCACGGAACACTAGATACGCGAACCTGGTGGGTCATCGTCACCCTTTCCTGTGGGTGCGTGCTCAGAGGGGCGCTGCAGCAGGATGAGGGCATGGCCAACACGGCGATACTGGAGGATTCGCGAGGTCAGCTGCCTAAAAAGCGGGTCAGGCGCAGCGCCAAGCAGCTGCAGGCCCGTTTGCGAGATGGAAGGAAATCTATCGAAGAAATACTGCACGGACTTGGATACAACATTCGCTCTTACATATCTTTTACAGCCTTGATATAAATTTGGGACGACTATAATATAATAAACTTTTCCACTGGTTTCAGTGGCGTACCGAAGGGGGGCGAGTCGCCCCGGGCGGCACTTTTCCAGGGGCGACAAAATATCCTGCATTCGGCTGATGTTGGGGTGATTATATCCTAGCATGGGGGATTATGTTCTGGGATTGTGTCCGGGGGATTATTATCAGGGGGATTATGCTCATTTACCAAGGAGGCTTGCCTTTCGGTACATTACTCTTGTTTTAGCCTCATCGAATCTAGACCACCATGTGCAACATTTGTTAAGTCGTGTTCTTGAAAAGACTTGAATAATGAGGAATAATGACTATGCTTTGACCATCCACTTGGGCTGAAGTAAATCTGACATGGAACAATTGAAGAACTAAAGACTTGATAAATATGACTCTCCTTTTCTGATCTCATATGGTTTGACGTAACATAATCTCACTTTACGTGATTCTATCTCTAATCTGATCCATTAGAGTCTTTACCTAACATAAGTAGCTCTATGTTGGGGTGATTATATCCTAGCATGGGGGATTATGTTCTGGGATTGTGTCCGGGGGATTATTATCAGGGGGATTATGCCCATTTACCAAGGAGGCTTGCCTTTCGGTACATTACTCTTGTTTTAGCCTCATCGAATCTAATTATAAGATTGGCGATGAAGATTTAAACGATGTTATAAAATTAAAGATTTATAATTTCAATAATCGATCAAAACATAATACTTAACATTATTCATTAGCCATATGACTCTGATTACGATGTGGATTTAATGAAGACGACAACAACGATTAGGATGATGATTATAATGATGATATGTGTATATATGCACATGTTATTATTATGTGTTCATATGTGTACGTATGTGCGTATGTACGCATTTATGTATATAATCATTAGGGTGGAGTGAAAAACATAAAAATTCTAGAAAATGATCATAATAGTGATGAATAGTTGCCTTTTGGTATAGTTAGTAATCACGCAAAATATTTTTTTGAAATTCGTTTTTAAAATTTGATAATTTTTGAAAAAATATCAAATTTAGGAAAATTTCAAATTTAAAAAAATTTTTTACACACTAATTGTAATGGTGTTTAGGCGTTAATTATGACGTATTTAATGACCATGTAAGAAAAAATTTATAAAATCTGCCTTCTAAGATGTGCCCCAACGAGTTTTAAAATTTGACATTTTCCACAAATTTGTCAAAATTTCTAACAATTGTATAAACTTAAAAAATTTAAAAACGCTAAGTGTAAAATAGTGTTTAAGCATTTAGTTATGATGTATTTAATGACCATGCAAAATAAAATTAATAAATGGTTTTATGTTAGCAATATTAAATAACCACAAAACAATAAACAACCCAAACAGACTATATAGGGCCTACTTTTTTATCACTGAAAAGTGAATCAATACTTATTTTATTCCATTGATTTAACTCGTTTGAAATTCTGCTTTTGTATTAAAACAAGGAATTAGTTAACGTGATTCTAATCTGGCAAGGATAAAACCATGTCTGGATGTTTGCCCAACCACAGCAGCAGGTGCCTCAGTAACAAGTTTTACAGAGCGCTCAACCGATTGTGATGGCATGGAAATTCTGGAAAATCCAGTGTTGGCACACAAGCGATAAATTCTTCAAGGTCAGCTTTGGAAAGTGTGGCAATGACCGGTGCTTCTGTTACTTTTACGTTTTGCCAATCAATTAAATCGATGTAATCATTTGCAGCAAAGTTAAGTTCTGTAATAGAAAATTCACGTATTCTGTTTGCCTGTTGACATTCATCTCTCGATCGCAAGAATGTGCTTAGGCCTAGTCCTAGAACACGGATATGCTTCCGAGTCTCAGTTATCATTCCAAGAAGGATGCTTCCTGGATGTCCAAAAAATCCATTTCGCTGTATTTTTGGGTCGAAAAAGCCGTAAGAACTTCCGGCAGCAGGTAACGTGATCTGGAGATTGTATGTCAAAGGTGCATAGAACCATATTTGCACGAGGGTTTCATTCGGATGCAAAACCAAATCGGAGCATACACTCTTACAACGTATGTCGCCAATATTTTCAGATTGTCTGATGGGCATTCACTTGCATCACCAGGATTCGATTAGCTGTAATTACCCATATGGAGTGCGACACAGCACCTTGATTACGTCTAGCCAGAGATTGAGAACAACATCCTTTACTACTGCCTCTAAAAAACTTCAGAAAAAGTATAAACGAAAAGTACAAGAAGGTAAAAGAGTAAGCAAATTTAAAAAAAACATTGATCCCAAAAACAAAATGGCAGCAGATAATTTGTCAGGATCTAACACAGATAATAAAACAAATATTTCTGATCATGATGAAACTATTGAGAATGAACCTGCTGAAGGAACCGTTTCGTGTCAACATCCCAATCTCCAGATGAAACATTATCTCCACCTCTAAAGCTACGTAAAAAATTGCTGGCATTTGCAAGAGCGTGTGACAGACATGTAATTTCGATTAAACCAGCGGGACTGTTAGCTTCAGTTGTTTTGCAAGACTTTGGCCTTATGTCAAAAGCTATTCCAGAACTTAACTTTGCTGCAAAGGATTTTCCAGAATTTCCATTCCACACATAATCGGTTGAGCGCTCTGTAAAACTTGTTACTGAGGCATCTGCTGTGGTTGGGCAAACATCTAGACATGGTTTTATCCTTGCCAGATTGGAATCATGGGAACTAATTCCTTGTTTAAATACAAAATCAGAATTTCAAACGAGTTAAATCAATGCAATAAAACAAGTATTGACTCACTCTTCAGTGATTAACAAGTATAGTCTGTTGGGATTGTTTATTGTTTATTCAATATTGCTAACATACAATCATTTATTAATCTTATTTTGCATGGTCATTAAATACATCACAATTAAATGCTTAAACACAATTACACTTAGGGTTTTTAAATTTTTTAAGTTTATACAATTGTTACAAATTTTGACAAATTTGTGGAAAATGTCAAATTTTAAAACTCGTTGGGGCACATCTTAGAAGGCAGATTTTTATAAATTTTCTCTTCCATGGTCATTAAATACGTCGTAATTAAATGCCTAAACACTATTACAATTAGTGTGTGACATTATTTAAGTTTTTTGAAATTTTCCTAAATTTGATATTTTTTCAAAAATTATCAAATTTTAAAACTCTTTGGGGCACATCTTCCCGAACGAATTTCAAAAAAATATTTTGCATAATAACTAACTATACCAAAAGGCAACTATCCATCGCTATTACGATCATTTTCTAGAATTTTTATGTTTTTCACTCCACCCTAATAATCATGCATGCGTGTTTTATGTATATGTGACCTCGACCGAGAGAAGGGACCACTTGTCGCTTACTAGATTAGGGGGAAAACGCATTTTAACGCTAGACAATGAATATTGATTTATGCGTCTAATTAATCAATCTGCAGCTCGAACTCACTGTACTACAACGCATCTTATGTTACTTGATGCGTTTAGGCCAAACTTAGGCATTAATGCATTTGGTAGAGACACGTAACTTTTTTATGCGATTTCACCGCCAAATGTTATTTTATATTTTTGTGTGAAAAAGTGCATAAATTATGGGCCAGACGCTCTGAAATATTTTCCTCATTTTACCGAAGGTGTAAGCTTGTGGAAAAATGCTAATAAGTCCATTCCCGACAAGTGCCACAGTGGTCCATTCTCTAGGCCGAGGTCACATATATTTATTTATTTATTTATTTATTCCGGATATTTCTATAGCGCCTCTCGAAGTCTACTACTACTCAGAGGCGCTCCCGACTACAGCATTTGATACTGTGCCGGAATTTTCACGCCGAAGCGCCACGAGCAATTGCGAGTGAAGGATTTGCCCAAGGTCCGTACGCAGCGGCTAGAGTGGGATTCGAACCTTCAACCCTCCGGTCACAAGGCGCCGAACTTACCACTGAGCCACCACGCCCCACGTACGTATGTACGTATGCAAACTATGCATGCATGTATGTGTGTGTATGTACGCATGTATGTGTGTATGTGGAACACGATGGCCTAATTGTTATAGCGCTCGAATGCAATGATGCATGGAGTATGAGTACTGACAAGGTTATACGTAAGGACTTTTAAAAGTCCTTCACTTATAAATGCTTCGCGCGTCGTATTTAGATTTACTGACCTCACGCATATAAGACAGCAATATAATGATGATGATGATGATGACTAGCATTATCATGATAAAATAATGATTCTAACAATAGTAGTATGTTTGTATGTATATTGTGTTCTTCAGTTCTCAATCCGTGTAGCAGTCATCTGTGTGCCAACGGTGGAACGTGCCTCAATAACTGTGGTGAGCCACAGTGCATATGTGGTCCTGGATGGACAGGAACCTTGTGCATCGAATGTAAGCCATATTCAGCTAATTAGCTGAAAAATAAATGAAATGTTTTCCTCAGACATTGTTAAATCAGCTTAAACTATATACACATATGGACACACACACAATCAATCAATCAATCAATCAATCAATCAATCAATCAATAACTTTATTGTTTCAACTGACACTCAGGAACAAAACATATTTACAGGTAAAAAAAATTAGCAATTTATAATGCATCCGTATACACTCAAAGGACACTGAGTAGGACCAAAATAGTCCTCAATTAAGTACTCCGTCCTAATAATCCGTTAAGCATGACAAGGATAACAAATAGGATGCAGTATAAGGTGCAATTCATATAAATTTCTATGATAAATAGTTTATTTGCTATGTTTTTTTAGACAGAGCAACATTTGCCAGGAGAGACAAAGGGCGCCCCTAAGAGACCAAAGTCCCGCTAGACGGGGATACCCAAGCACACATATAAGAACACATGACATATTATCTACATGAGTCGGCGCTTACTATCTCAGTCTTAGTCTTAATCTCATGTAACTTACTACCTCAGTTTGTAGCAATCACTTTCAAAAGCAATATCCATATTCAATCAATCAATCAATCAATCAATCAATTTTTTTTATTGTTCACTGCCTCATTTCCAAGTAAACAATGTTTACATATTGTTTACATACAGTTTCAGTGACAAAGGGTAATACCATAAGGAACCTAAGGTTCCGCTAATAAGGTAGCCCTAATACAAGTGTGTAACAGTCAGTCTAATTTATGCAATGATTAGCAATTACACATCGTTTTGACAATATTTATATTTCACACAGATTTTAAGTATGAAACATGACCATCAATGTTGTTTATTTAAAAAATTTCTTTAGTTTGTTTGGCAGCGAAACATTTCTATTGACCAGTTCTACAATCAGGAGCTTACAAGCACTTTACTCGATTCAACAGCAGAGAAACTTGCTTAACACAGTTCAAGTCCAATATAATCTCTAGTTTATTTTAGACATAAGATGCGCTTTGAACCTGTTCTTAAACTGATGCGAAGTGGGGAGGAGGGTGAGCTATTGACAAGTTCTACAATCAGGAGCTTACCAGCACTTTACTCGATTCAACAGGAGAGAAACTTGCTTAACACAGTTCAAGTCCAATATAATCTCTAGTTTATTTTAGACATAAGATGCGCTTTAAACCTGTTCTTAAACTGATGCTGTGTCTTCTGCGAGTGGATAGAGCATACTTCGTTCCCTGTACACAATGTGAGAACTGTAGAAAATAGGCTGTGTGGAGAAGGTTAGACCTTGACGAGTTTTATCCATGTTGAGTTGAATATTTTATCCGTATTTTGCAAACTGAGAAAATTCAAAACTGCAATAGAAACCTTAAACTCCTTAAAGTGATGACATCACCAAATTCATCAGTATGCAATTCAGACGGTCAGAAATCTCACAATAAACTAGAGCGTTGTTTTTTTTAGTAACCCACAAAATGAATTGTAAAAGAAAATGCTAAAATATATGCACAATATAATCACACTAGCAATTAACTAATCTAACTGAATGTAAATACATATATTTGACATCGTGAAGTGCTGTCATGTATACCTGGAAGTAGACAATAAGTTTAATTGCGTTCAATTGTGCCAGTGGCTTTGGATAGTCCAGAAAAATGAAAATGAAAATGAAACCCCCCCGTAGTGTGCAGTGAAGCCTTAACTAGGGGTCCTAAGAAAGACTAGGGGGTTGAACCCCACACCCCGACAATTCTCACCCTGCCTGTACACCTATAATATGTCACTTCTGGACCATTTATATGCTGATAAGGTATATCGTTATTTATAGTTACCTATATAATTGTCTCATACATTTCCACTGTATCCCCATCCGAATTTACCAATGGTGCTATTCCAATCTCCATGTATCGTTTTCTCTGCCGACCTTTGCATTTAAATCCTCTGCAATGACGATTATGTCGTGTCTGGGAATTCCGTGAGTAGTATTGCAAAACATATGTTTGAGCACACTCGCTATCAGCCATAAAATTCGTTCTCATTGCTTTAAAAACCCTACTGTTAATGCCTCAATTTAAGTTTTGATGGCTTTAAAATGATATATATATTTTCAAACTCAAGGCTTGTTAGCAAGCCGAACCGCGCTTTGGATTCAGCCGGACGAAACTTTGAAAAATCTTGACACATTGCACAGTTTTGTGGAATCAGGATTTTCTGTCACGCTTTGGAACCGTACGGGAGGCCCTAAAACAGACTAGAAACTATTTATAACGTTATACCCACCCGAAAATAGCAGTCCAGAAAATATCTCGTATTTTAGAGTCTAGTTTGTTGACAAATAAATTAGATTTTGCAGTGGAAAAAAACGTATCACGAGCCCGGTATTGTTGAGGCATGTTATTTTATGATATTGACGACGAATTTTCATCTTCTAACGATGAATTCATTGGAGATTTGAAGATCGCCCGGTTGGCAATTTAGAGCTGCTGATTGATATTGATAAAATAGGCCTATATACTTTTATTATGTTTAGATGTAACCCTAGTTTCATTATTTTTTTTCAACATTGGAATTGTCACTTTACTTTTTTCCGAAAACAAAAACAATTCAGGCGGGAATGGGTTAAGCTAACCCTAGGTATGAAATGTTAGCGACTTTATTTTCTTACCCTCAGCATATTTGGGCGGGGGCCAGTCCTCTCCCTCGTCGTCTCATCTTCCCACCGACAGTGTACTTTTCCTCTCGGCCTCCAGTCTCCTCTTCTCTGACATTCTGCAACCGCTCCTTAGTCTATGCTGCACCGGCTCGCTTGATGATCTCCCAAAAGACCTCCGCCAGTTTCATCATCCTCCCATAACGCCTGTTGAGTTCACCTCTCCTCCGCTTGCATTGTCCTCCGCAACTCTCCACTCACGACTAAAAAGCGAACTCTACAAGCTATCCTATCTTGATTCCATTCCTGTGCCACCACACAACCACCATCATGACCGATTACCACCGTAGTACCCTGCTGTCATCTCGGCTTGACCTTGCAGGACTATGACCTGGCACCGGAACGCCTGTCTATTGCGGACTTAATTTGGTTTAGCGCCGGTGAATAAGCTGGTTTCCGTGACGTGGCTTTTGTGTGGCGCTGAGAAATTTCGGAGATTTACATCACATTACATTACATGTACTCATTATAGCTGAGTTGGCTAGGGGGTTTGAATCCCCCGACCTCTCTATTGGCAATCCAGCGCGCTAACCTTTAGGGTGCATTGAAAAACAAATTTTGAAAAGAATATTCTAATAGTTACCGATAGTTGCCTTTTATACTGCTTAGTTAGCATGCAAATTTTAGAATTTTTGGATAAGTCCTTGAGGTGCCCCAAGGACCCTAAAGTTTTCATGATTTTAAGGCTTCGGAACACTGCTTTTAACATACTTTGTTGTAGGGCAAAGTAATTTATGTATAGTTTTAAAGAGTTCTGTTGATTTTTAGTAGGTAGGTAGCAATTCAATCGAGTTCCTAAAGATGAGCAGGAGTTTTTAACCGACCAGAGAACAGTAAGATTGATGTGTATCAGCAATGTCGACAAACTTAAAACAAATTAGCTTGTTAACAAGCAGATAAGAAAAGCTATGAGGTGAGAAGGTCGTGGATGTTAATGATGACTCAGTAGACGATTCTGAATCTAATTTCGATACCAGCAGGTCAAACACTTGTAATCAACCAGGTGATTAAACTAAAGATTGTTGTTCAATATAGTAGTAATCAACTTGTGATGAACCTGCATCAAACGTTGTAGTCAAGAGACTTTCCTAGTAGACCACCAACATTAGCTTAAGCCTGTGATCGTTATGGTCTTTCAGACAGAGCAGCTGCCGAGATAACACCAGTGTCCTGCAAGATTTCGATGTTATATGTGATGTTGATTTGTCAAATGTTATTGACAAAAAGAAAGTTAGACGTGAACGATGAAATTAGCGTAACAAGCTGGAAGACTTGAACAACGCAGGTGATTTACTTGGTTTATTTTTGATGGTCGAACAGATGAAACTCTATAGTACAGAATGTCAAGGAAGGAAACAAGTACTATCGACGAGTTGTTAGGAACACTTATCGTTGGTGAATGAACCAGGTTCGACTTACATCGGACATGTATCACCCACGACTATCCCTGCCTTGCAAATTTCTTAACCACATAGGAGCATATACTTTCACTACATACATCGCCAGCATTTGAAGTCCTACTGATGGTTTGCAACTGCCAATGTAAAATTGCAATATCGTATTCGCAGTTGTCAACCACGCTTTCATCATCTTTGGTGCAATGGACATAATGATGGAATAATATACCTAATAATTATGTTTTACCAATATTGCATTCTACTTGTCATCAGATTCATATTGTAGAAGCTTGTTTTTCATGGGCATAACATGGGCAAATATTGTGCGTCTAATATTAAGACTTCAAGGTCATTGGGGCATCTCAAGGTCATGTGCTAAATTGATGAAATTGCATCAGAATATTGCTGACATCAATTGGCAACTACTTTGCACTATTAGAAATAAAAATGAGAAAATGTTTTTTCTCCCATTATAATCGATGCACCCTACTAACCATTACACTATCGAGCAGAGTACCATAGATTGCATTAAAATACTGTTTCGCTGTAAATGCTGTTATATTTCACATCGGCGCACAGACCGCAAGAACACAGTGGACAGGAACAAACATCAATCAATCAATCAATTTTTATTGCAACGATATAACATACATCAGTTCAACATTATGTTACAAGAAAACGTTGACAAAGGGAAGGCCCAAAAGGGATGGAAATCCCTCTAATAGGGACACCCAATTTTGTAAGTTAATAACGTTGAAGATAGAGGTTAGATTGAGAGACACAGTGATAAGCTTAACTAAGTGATTAAACAGAGGTATTCATAAGCATACAAAAACAGTGCACAGTGATTTGATTATGAACATTATAGTCTTAGATTAACAGTTGCAAGACGGCATGTAATCCAGTTTAAATCCGTTCCATGAATTGTCATTAATTAATCCATCCGTTAATTGAGAACGCAATAGTTTTTTTTTAAAGATGAAGATTTGGTACCAGTTTAATATTTGCGGGAACACAGCTCCAGATCAGGGGACTATTGTATTTAGTTGAGAAACGGCGAATATTTGATCTAGCAAAAATAGTGCGATAGGATTTTGCTGCTCTGGTATTATGAAAGTGATAGTCAGCACCAATGTTGTAATAATGAGTAAACCTTGGGGTTAGAGGGCATGGGTGAATTGATACATAAAGATGGCTGTCTGAAAGTATCTTATTTGATGGAATTTGAGCAGTTTAAGTTCTAGAAATATAGGGTCAGTATGTGAACAGTAAGGTACCCCAGCAATTATTCGGATTGCTCTTTTCTGTAGCGTCACCAGTTTTTTTTTACTCTGGATTCATACGTAGAGGCCCATATCATGTTACAGAACATTAAGTACGGATAAATGAAAGAGTAGGCCTAATATAAAGTAAGGCGAATACAGAGGGGAAGTAAAAATGATGCTCGACCAAGTATTCCAACATTTTTTGCAACCTTGGCCGTTATAATTCTGATGTGTTCTTTCCACGTTAGATGACTATCAACAACTACACCAAGGAAATTTGTGGAATTTTCTTGAGAGATTGGAATATCGTTTATGTTTACTAATGCAGCAATATTTTTGGGGCACATTTTCCTGTGGGATCTAAATATAATAAAATTTGTTTTTTGCAAATTTAAGGAAAGCTTATTTGCAGTAAACCAATCCGCCACTGCCACCAACTCAGCGTTAACAGTCTGGATTAGAGGTTGGCAGGATCTATTAGAGTAAAAAACATTTGTATCATCAGCAAATAAAATGAAGGATAGAATAGAGGAGGTGTTGGGGAGGTCGTTTACATACACTAGGAAAAGTAGAGGGCCAAGAATTGATCCTTGGGGAACCCCATATTTAATTAATTCAAAGTGAGATATAATACCGTTGATATATACACATTGGGAACATATTGACCGCATTCCATACATAGTGTCATTTTCGTTTTAACGTCTTCTTGCATTTAGAGCATGGCCTGATTTCGGCTCTCCTTCTATGTCGTGCGCTATAAACCCCACAGTACTGCCCAACGCAATTATGGGAACAAATGTCCGTCTGGCGAAGAATACGCCATTTACATTCTTTTTGATGCCATTGGTACCGTACAACATTAACCTATTGGTTACTTTAAATAGTTTCACATATTCATATATACTGAACCTTTATCATAATATATATATATATACAGGGTGGGCCAGTAGGAATGCACCAACTTTGGATGGATATAACTTGAACAACTGTTATCCGAACATCGTGCACAATATACTAAATTGAAAGTAATCATCCACTCTACTACTGTGTCAAATCTTGCACTGATATACGGCACCGTTGTTATAAAATTTCGGTGCGGCGCACACCTCTCAATTTTGAATGTAAATATTGAACATCATGGCGCCGCTCACGGAAGAGGATAGAATTTTAATCCGAATTTTACGAGCAGAAAAAGGATACAATACACATCAGATGATGATAGAATTCCCTTCTAGAAAATGGAATAAATATGCTCTAAATCGATTGATTAAACAAATTGATGCTACGGGAACGTCTAACAGCCGCAACTGTGGTCGCAAACGTTCTGCGCGCACAGCGTCGAACATTGCACAAGTCCATGAGTTAATTTGCAGCCAAGACAACAATCCAGGGACGAGTAAGAGTCCGAGAGAAATTGAGCGTGCGACCGGAATTTCACGCAGTACTGTTAGGCGCATTGCTAAACATGACCTCAACCTCAAAGTCTATCGTCGACGTGAAGTTCAGAAATTGTCTGATGCCGATTCGATGAAACGTCTAGCCGCCTGCAAACGACTCAAGAAGCGAATGACAGATGAAAAGATCAACAGAACATGGTTCACAGACGAGAAGATCTTCACGGTTCAGACGCCAACAAACACTCAGAACGACCGTGTGTATGCAAACGTTAGCCTTAAGCGTGAGGTTGCGCCTGCTCGGCTTCTGAAGGGCAGGAAGCACTTCTCGCAAAGTGTGATGGTGTCGTTGGCTGTTTCAAAGCTTGGAAAGACGGCGCCATTCTTTGTTACTCCAAAGGCTAAGGTGAACAGTGTTTATTACTGCGATGAAGTACTCGCAAGAGGACTGCTACGTGATATTCGCCAACTGTCTGGAGTTGATGGGTACATCTTTCAGCAAGATGGAGCGCCGGCGCATCGTTCACGTCATACGGTTGCCTATCTGAACGCTAACGTGCCAGAGTTAATTGAACCGGAGAACTGGCCACCGAACAGTCCGGATTTAAACCCGGTTGACTATTCGATCTGGGGTTGTCTTCAGCAACTGGTCTATCGTGAACCGATACGTGACGTTGAACACTTGAAAGACGTGATTCTTTGCTGCTGGGCTGAGATAACCCAAGCACTGGTGGACTCAGCCATCGATCAGTGGTCGTCTCGTGTTGATGCAGTCATTAAAGCACGTGGTGGACATATTGAGTATCTGTTTGACTGATGATAAATTCACTCAAGATATTAATTGTTAGTACTAAGTGATTGTTTAGAATTGACGTCTTCAGTTTCAGACTTTTGTTTTTTCTTGCAGTTTTATGGCTGCAAAATGGCACATCGAATATTAATATGAATATCTCAAAACGTCGTAATAGTATCTCGTAGATATTTGGCAGAATGATAAAATGGATAATTATCTTCAATTTGATATATTGGACAAGACGCTCACATAAAAATTATTCAAGTTATAAGGCGTCAAAGTTGGTGCATTCCTACTGGCCCACCCTGTATATATATACATAGATAAATTCGCGACATAAATTCCATAGTTGGGATTTTCATGGCGTTTATTGAATATCTTTTCCTTTATCAAATCTGCCATTCTCTCCAAGTTTTAATACTCATCTATCTGATATTTTTGTATGTTTATAACTATATTTCGGCTGTACTCGGCGTTGTCATCCTCCTTAAGTAATTCTGATATCATATCAGCAAACCTGCACATGGTCCTTGCAATTAAAATGATATCCAAGCCACTCATCCGCGGTAATAATAACAGGCTCGCGCTCAAGCGTCTCTGCTAACACCATATCTTCTATACACAGGTCGATGTAGTCATCATTGGTAATATCAGTCTGTTCCATTGTCAATACTCTAGTCAGCAGTTATTTTATACCAATACTTTTCCTTCCTTTAATTGGATTTTTTAAATTGAATTTTTTTAATTTATTTATACCTGAAAGCGGCTAAAGCGGCTCAGTTCACTAGTAAGCCTTGGGTTTGAAAAAAATATATAATTTTTAAGCCATCATAGCTTCAATGGAGTTGGAGCTTCAATAGTTGGTTTTTTAAAGCCACGAGAATGAATTTATGGCTCATAGCGGGTGTGCTCACATATACGTTTTGCAATACTGCTCTGTGTATTATCTGTTTAAGTTGTTCATAAAATATATATATATTTATTCCTCCGTAGCTGTTGATGTCGGCGCATAGGCTTGGATGATTGTCATTCTGCCAAATTTGGTGTGAAATCTTGCAGACAATAATCGTTGTGATATCAACTGGTATCCTATAATTACTTTTGTTGCTTTTTCTTCAGAATCATCGCAACCCCTCTCGCAATTGATTGTCTTCTCTTCTAGATGTTATGACTTTGTATTGATCGTGGTAGAATTTTCTTTTCCCACACCATCTTGTCTCACAGAGTCCCATGATGTCCTACCTGTATCTTTCTAATTCTTTGACTGCTAAAGCGACTTTGCCTAAGTGTCACAGAGTCCTGACCGTCCGTGTTCCTATTCCTATGCTGTCGAGCTTGAATTCTCTCCTTGTAATGTTGTCCACTTTGGCTGTGGTAGAGGTGGTAATTGTGGCGTTAGATTGTTGTTCCTACGGTCGTCAGCTGCTCCGTCGTCGTCTTTGCTGTTATTGTTGGTGGTGGCGTTGGTGGTGGTGGTGGTGGTGTTCTGTTAGCTAACTTTTCACATCCGGCCCCTTGGCCATATGCGCGGACCTTGGTAATCCGGGCGACGTCCAAGCGTATGTCTTTTCGTGATTTGTATAATTTTTCATTTTCTCAGAGGCGTATTCATCCGGCGTTCGGCCACGGTCTCCAGATGTACATACCACATACAAAGGATACAATATGAATTTTTATGGTGCCCAAGCTCACATAGAAATCTTATTAATTAGTAAACGCTATGGAATTTCAATTTCTGCGGGCAAGCGTCTTCGTATTTGATCTTTCATAACAGGGACGTCATTTCAGCTTTTGCAGAGGTGAGAAATAGGTCAAACTTTTGGTGTTTTTTAATGTATTTAGTCTACATGTGCAAAAACTGTAGCCAATGCTGCAAATGAGTCTGAAAACGAAGTCCCTGAATTTGAGTATCATTGCATTTTTCTTTTTTACCCCTTTTTTCATCCTCTTTCTTTTTTACGTCTTTTTTACTTTTTTTCCAAAAGTCAGGGGGACAAATGCCCCCGCCCTTCAACTGACGTCCCTGTTTCATAAGCGTAGGGGAAAGGCTTGTATTATGGGCCACCGTGTAATATGGGCCTCGGCTGTTTTTCCCACCTATCATGTCTGCGAAGAGCCCTTACCGTGCGAAACGATCCGTCTACTTATTTCAACTTCGTGTTGTGAATTTGAGCTGTTGGCAATAACTTCTGCACGAATGGTAGCAATTTTAAGTTTTGGTACATATTGCTTATAAAATTGGTTCAACTTCAACAGCTGTTATTAAAGTAGTTTTATATAGCGCCCCTTCAAGATTGCCTACTCAGGAGCACTCCCAGCCCAACCACGGTCAAATAACGCAGTTTTGAGGACAGTAAGAAACAGGGTGAAATGACCAATCGGTAATTGACGGAGCTTGGTAGGAAGCCCATTCCAGGTCATGGGGGCAGCCACAGAGAAGGCACGGCGCTGCCGTATGGTTGTCCGCACGCGGGGAACAACAAGTTCAGCCTGCGCAGCTGAGCGGAGAGAGGAACGGCGCTGCGAGCATGAGGTGGGACAGCAGAGCTCCCGCAGGTATGGAGGGGCCAAACCTTCAAAGCACCGCCGGACCAAGGCAGAGATTCGGTAAGTGATGCGCTGTGGGTAGGGGAGCCAGTGGAGGACATCCCTCATATACGCAGACACTCTGCCAAACTTGGGGATGCGGCCTACAAGGCGGGCAGCAGTACGCAGGATTCTGTTCAGGGACTCAATCCGGCAGGCCGGGAGTCCATCATATATGGCACTGCAGTAGTCCAATCGAGAAACAACAAAAGCATGGACAAGCGTGGAAGCTGCACCGGGAGACAAAGAACGGGAGATCACCTTGAGTTGCCGGAGCTGGTAATAGCAACTGCGGGAGAGAAGATTTATGTGCCGCGTGAATGCAAGTTCCTGGTCCAGGATGACTCCCAAGTCCCGGACCGAGGTCGAGAAAGCAAGGTGTGGGAATTGCAAGGCAAGAGAAGACAGATCTATTTTACAGAGCTGCTGGGGAGTGCCAAGCCATATAAACTGCGCCTTGGCGGGGTTTAGCCGCAGGCGGTTTGAGGACATCCAGGCCTGCAGGGACTCCATGGCATGGGTCATGGTTTCCACCGCTGCAACAGCGCGGACAGCCGGGCAGTGTATATAGGCTTGCAGGTCGTCAGCATAGGACTGGCTAAGGACCGACCCAGCCGCCAGCAGGGACCCTAGGTCGGCAGTGTAGATTATGTAAAGAAGGGGGCCAAGGACAGAGCCCTGAGGCAGGCCAAATGGAGCAGGGACCCAAGGAGACCTAGTGGATCCGTGGACGACCATGAAGGAGCGGTCGTGCAGAAAGGAGGTAAGCCAATCAAGAACATTGCCAGAGAAGCCAAAAGAAGTGGATAGGCGCTGCAAGAGAATGTCGTGATCAACAGTGTCGAACGCGGCACTCACATCAAACAGCGCAAGGAGAGTGACCTGAGATCTATCAATGGCTCCATATATGTCAGATAGCAGGCGGACCAACAAGGTTTCTGTGGAGTGGCCCTTACGGAAACCGGACTGGAAAGTGGGGAGGAGACCATTTTTGTCAAGGTAGCACATGAGCTGTGCGGCAACAATCTTTTCAATTATTTTAGATAAGAATGAGACATTTGCTATTGGCCTAAAATTAGTTGGCTCAGTAGTGTCGAGTCCTTCCGCTTTAATCACTGGAACCACGATGGACTTCTTTTGGCTAGCAGGAAGAATTCCCTCTTGAAGGGAGCGATTACATAGAACCGTAAGAAACGGTAGGAAGACATCAAGGGTCTCTTGCAGGATGAATGATGGGAGTGGATCCAGTTCACAGGTTTTCGGCGCTGATGTAAGTATGATTTGACGGAGCTCAACACTGGTAATTGGGCCCAGAGACGGAAGATCACAGCTCGTAGGTGGAAAGACCGGTGGTGGGCTGTCAGCCGTAGCCTCGCGGACCGAACTCACTTTACCCATGAAGGCCTTAAGGAAGGCATCGGCTGTGAAGTGCGATGCAGCCGGGCTGGAACCAGAGCGCGCTCGACCCAGGATATCATTGAAAGTCGACCAGAGTTTCCTTGGTTCTCCGGAGTTCTGGGCAATCTTGTTCTCCCAGTAGCTCCGCTCTTTTTCTTTGTAACGACGGTGCATTTCACGGACGTATCGTATCCAGGTAGCACGTTGTGTAGCTTAGGATTTCAGCCATGCTATGCCGTGTGGTTTCAGAAGGTAGCAATATCTTAATCAAATAAAAAAACTAGCTTTGTTGGGTCTATAAAACATTCGACGGTCACGCTATAACTGATTTCCCCGAAGCATGCCATGTTTGTAATATGGGCCTGCGATGGAATGTGTATTATGGGCCAGCCCATATTACACATTCCATCACAGGCCCATGTATTATGGCCTGTGTAATATGGGCCAGCCCATATTACACGAGCCATAATACATGGTAATTGTAGCTAATTTCACAAGTGCAATTTGTTTCATTTTATTTTCGTTTTACACACTCTTTACGGGCAGTTTCAATATGGAAGTTGTGACAAAGACTAGAGCCACCAAAACAATCGTATCTAAATCGACCTTGCTAAAGAAATGGACCAAAATAAAATCAAAATCAAAATAAAATACAAGTTTAAAGGAGACATCGAAAACCACCAGAGCATCCCTGATCTCACAATTTGTAGTGTGTGGGGGGGGAGTCATACGAAGAGAACTTGGTGCAGTGCACAACATGTCAACGCTGGTCGCATGAAGACTGTGCAAATTTAAACCATCCTAAGTTTTACTTCTGTGACAATTGCCAGCCTTTGTATAGAAACAGTAAACAGCTCGGAAACGTTGCAAATTGCATGAACTGAAAATATCAAGCTCTGAAATATGATAATTGCTTTAAAACTTTAATCATTTTCATCTTCTGTTGCAAAATCAGGCAGTTGCCTAACACGTGTAACAGTATTGTTTTATCTCTACAATGGTGGCCCATATTACACACGTGGTTGTGTAATATGGGCCATTTTTGGTATTTTAAAAATAATTATTTAAAAATTTATTTACATTGATTAAGCAATCATTCCTTTACATTTGGTCATAACTAATGCCAAGTAATGCATGGAATAAACAAAACTATACATCCAATTGCTCCTGTACTAAATAATCGAACAATTTGTTAGGTGGCCCATAATACAAGCCCTTCCCCTACGTCTATCTGTAGTCCCTTAGTAAGAGTTCGTATATGGAAAATAATTACTGACCAAAATCATGTGCAAACAGTTTTAGTCGCGCTTGGAAATCTTAATCATTAGTATAGGCTATCGTGTTTCAGTTTGTAAAGGAAAGCGTCTTTGATCTTTAATGCGTGTTTGTGTCTTTGTACGTCTCTTAGTACGCATTCGTATGTAGAGTTTTAATTATAACTGACCATAATCGTGTACAAACAGTTTAAGCAGCGCTTAGAAATTTTATGCATCAGTATAGGCTATCGTATTTTCAATTTGTAACAGAAAGCGTCTTTGTTCAATGAGTGTCTCTTTCTTTGTAGTAGTTCTTGTGTACAGTTTTAATTATAACTAACCATAATCGTGTGCAAACAGTTTAAGCCGTCATTAGAGACCTCATTCATTGGTATGCGCTATAGCATTTCAATTTGTAACATAAAGCGCCTATGTTCTTTAATGAGTGTATGTTTCTTTGTAAGCGTGTGTATGTGTTTCTTATTTCCGCTGCCAATAATTTAAGTCTTATTCATTCGTATTTCAATTTGTAATAGAAAGCGTCTTTGTTCTTTAATGAGTGTATGTTTTCTTTGTAGGTCTCTGTGTATGCTTGTTCCAGCTTTTTGTGCTCTCTTTGTACGTGTACGTATGCGTGTTCCAGCTTTCTGTACCTTGTACGTCAGCGGTTCTCAACCTGTGGGTCGCGACCCCCAAGGGGGTCGCCTTACGATTTACCAGGGGTCGGCTGGAAACTTTAGAAATTTGTTTTTAAAAAGTTGTCAGCATAGTTTCTTAATATTTAATATTTATTTAGTCTAATTACTATTACAACTCTATAATGTTAGCAAAACTGCGTCGCAGGGGATCCAATGACCCAATCAATTTTATTGTTGGGGTTCGTCACACCTTTGAAAAATATTATCAAGGGGTCGCAGCCCTTAAAAGGTTGAGAACCGCTGTTGTACGTGCACGTATGCATGTTCCAGTTTTCTGTACGTCTCTTTGTACTTGTACGTATGCGTGTTCCAGCTTTCTGCACCTCTCCTTGTACAAGTATGTTACAGATGCCCGTGAATGGGTGGAGGAGGGTGAGGGTGAGAGGACCTATTGTTCCGGCTTGATTGTTTCAGGACTGTCCCATTATCAACTACTACATTCCTTTTTTGCCGGTGCTGGTATTGATGCGGGTTGAGAGCGTCGCTGATCTGAGTGCCGCTATATAAGTGTTCAATTACAATTGTTTATATAAGATTTTGTTCATTGGAAGAGCCTTTGACAGATCAATTGTAGGATCACTTGCTTTCATTTGCTGTGTTCCTTGTATTTTGAATCGTCTACCACAACAGGCCCTACTTACAAACTCGATAAGAACATGTTTCAAATCTGCCTTTGTCACACCTTTGCTTAAGAAACCTTACCTGTCAAACCTTTAACTCATCGCCAACCTCAATAACATTTCAAACACGGATCAAGAAACTCTTTAGACCTACTTCATCTCCTAACTTCAGTCCATGCCAATAGGCTTACCGCGAAGGCTACTCCGCAGAAACTGTTCTCGGCTTCCTATTATTTACGATCTTTACTTCACCAACCAGCCGCATACCCAAAAAACTCTGACGTCCAGTTACAGCAGTATTCCGACGATACTCAACTTAGCATTGCTCTGTTTCCAACGGATCAGTCTGGTAAAGTAATACTTGACGTTCCTCTCTTCAATGCATGCATGGTTCTGCTTCAACGGTCTTGCTATAAACCCTGATAAATCTGAAGTAATCATGTTTGGCTCACTCCAAGGCTGCGCTCTTTTCCTTCTCATTTCAGCATTGTTTTTCTGCTATCAAAAACTGTCATGACATTTGCGTACGTGGACTTCGGGCAGTAATTTCACATTTCAATAATCTCACATTTAAGTAATCTCACATTAAATTTTCAATAATCTCCCATTTCAGTAATCTCACATTTCAGTAATATCACATGACCTTTGCGCACGTTAAAATTGTTATAATAATAATAATAATAATAATAATAATAATAATAATAATAATAATAATAATAATAATAATAATAATAATAATAATAATAATAATAATAATAATTATACCATCATCATCAGCAACAACAACAACAACTGCAATAAATTTTAAGTTACTTCTTAAAACGCACTCTTTTACCTCAGCATTTGCGTCGTTCCGTCGTGGCCTCTAGCAACATTTCATCCGTAGCCACAAGTTCAGATTTAGTTATTTCTGTGCCCAGAATAGGTTTGTTAAACAAAAAAGTGTAAACTACATTTTATAGCATACTATTAGATCGGGTGTCATGTGAGACGCGTTTTTAGAGTTAATTCAGAGTTGGCGTTATCTTAAGTTTTTTCGATACACAAATACATTCACACATTTACATACATACTACTATTGTCTCACCTCCGTAACAGACACGTGAACTGATTCTGGTTAATTTTGCAGACAATGATCCCTGCGAGAGCAATCCATGTATAAATGGCGGTTCGTGTCAAGATTCTCAGAACGGTTGGACCTGCATATGCCCTCCATCTTTAACTGGACTTTTCTGTGAACAGAGTAAGTTACTGTTTGGCTCAAAATGTAACTGTATTATACGATTCTGTTTTCTTTATGTTATTCTAGTCCAAAGCTTAAAACCTGTCTGTTTAAGTTTTTATCCAGTGTTCCACTCAAATCCCATCATCACAAGGGAAACTTTACATTGACATGGAACTGAGTAGAGATCCTATGAAAAAACGCTCAAAGCGGCAGCAGGTGGATAGGAGTTGGGGAATTGGTTCGAATTGACTGTTCAGAACAACCGGACTCGGGTATCCTTTTGACTAGCCTTTGGATAATCCCTCTGACTCAACGCAGCGGTTGTGCCCTACTCTTAGCTCTCAAGTGGCGCTTTAGTAAGTAAGTATATTCTTTATTAAGAAACGCTAGCAAACGCACAGCGTTATACAAGAAAAATAATACAGCATATTAGGCCTACATAGTAGGCCTATTACATATTACAATCGAACATTGTAACCAATTAATTTGCGACGATGTCTCTGTACTACACATCTAAGAGAAATCTTATTGCAAATGAATAAAAAGAGGCTATTTGTATAGCATCCTGGCAAGGAAGCATTTCCGAGACACGTTATCATACTTAGGCAGCTCTCGGTTATGAGACCGAGGGCACAGAGTAGCCATTGCGCTTAATAAGCCGCAGCATTGGATGTAATACATGGCATGGATTGTAGAAAATAATAGCAGAGACTAGCGTCAGCCTTGTTACAGAGGACTCCGTATATACCATCTAATTAAGTTTTAAGCATAGGCCTAAAAAATTCTGCGGTTTAAAATCAATTAAATTAAAAATTAAGTTAATTAGCAGAATTAAAATAACACAAATATTTAAAAAAAAAATGAAACCAATTATACTATTATTTTCTGGATCCATGTTCGTTAAATTTAGTCGCACACTTTAATGCCTAAATCACACGTTTACTAATTCACAAAGCTAATCATTTTTCGAATCATGCCATCATTTTAGAATCGAATCGAATACTGCCTCCGATTCGTTTTCGAATCGAATATCGAAGCTTCGCAGGTCCATAATTTAGAATGTACTGTGGATGACAGTACAATATATAATGTTACTATGAGTGCGCCGTGGATGTAGGCCTATTACTGCTATACTGCTGATGTACGGTGGATTAACAGTAGACGCACGGTTGTGTGATCTGCCTAGGATTACGCCGTCAGTATGTACCTGACTGAGGCAGGCATGGCGTGATCCCCGTCTGGGCTTTCCACCGATCACTCGTTAACACAGTAATACATTATTCATTAGGGCCTACTTTGAAATCGACGGGTGGGCAATATTCACTAGTCTGCAAATAATTTGAGAAATAAATTCAAATAATTATGTTAAGAAACAAACGGACATTTCATGTTTTCAGTTCACTTAGGCCTACATTGCAGTTAGTTCACATTCAACTGCGTGTTACGAATATGTAATTACTGATTGGAAGTTAGAACAACAAATAGGGCTACCAGACATACATTAATAGGTGTAGGCTATAGCGGGAGAAAAAAGAAACAGATGCACAGGAACAAAATAGTGAAAATTCTGGTAATAGACTGCAGCTGCTTTTGAAATGGAGTGGTAAGAGTGTGCACTTTGCACTAACCTGCATGAGAGATAATTAGAAATCTCCGGAGTAACAGATTTACTATAATTGCCGTGACTGCTCGAAACCTTCAGCTAGTTTAATGCTCAGATCAGCCAGTATAAATTTCTCATCCCGTGAAAACGGCGACACACTAACGAATTTGTTCACACACTTTATTTGGCCAACTGCCTCCTGAACTTTACCTTTTGCACTACTAGCGTACTGACGGTGTGCCATCGCAAGAAAGTTTACTGTAAACAATAGGCCTACACCAGTTATCTATGATCCATCGCACTTTTAAGTTTTAGCTGTAATTTTACGATCAACAATATTATAAACAGCAACACCGACGCACGATAGGCCCTAGAATATAATATTTATAACAAAGCTCGAGGGTACGTACCATACGTATTCTATTTTTTGAAAGGTACGTACGTTTTTTAACGTACCTTATTTTAGGGTACGTAAACAATAAAAAAATACGTTAACCACGTCATTGCTCATTATAAGAATGTTCAATTTAATTTAAGCAAACAAGAATTTATCGAATTAAATTTACTGCTACGCTACCGGAAGTACCGGTTTCAATGACGCATACTGTTGACGTCAGATTATACGTAGGCTATGGGTCGCCGAATAAACCATAAATAAAATTTTCGTGTATGATACGTACCATACGCGTATTGTATTTTTTGAAAGGTACGTACGTATTTTAACGTATTCTATTTTAGGGTACGCGTACCCTCGAGCTTTGATTTATAACATTGAATATAAAATCAGAAGTGGAACTCGGAATAGACATCATAGGTCAGCCTGCATCCAATTATACACGATTGGACTGCCATGTAACTGACGTCAGCACTTACCGCTCATTGCGCTAAGTCTAAACTAGCAAGCCAGCGTGGAAACTTTATAACCAGAACCGTGTGCATGTTGTAGCCGAACTTTATTCTGGCGGCTGGTCCAATCACAAGCTAGCATAGTAGCCAACTTGAAAATGAGATTAAGGAGAGAGCCAACTTGAAAATGAAATTAAGGAGAGGAATCCGACCAACAGAGAACATCAAGTATGATTCCAGGAAACTGACATATAAAGACATCCGACAAATGTACGAAGACGAGTTAGTGAGAAACATACAGATCAACGATCAGGACAGCATAGAAGTTATGTGGTCAAACATACAGAAAGGAATACAAACGGCAGCCAGCAACATAGTCGGAAGAGCGTGCAAGAAACCGAAAGACTAATGGATATCAGAAGAAGTATTATAACTCGTGGAAAAAGAAGAAAAATAGCCAAACAACAAGCTTACACTGCAGACCGGAAACACTTTAACTGACTCACTAGGGAAATCAGAAGGAAACTGAAACGAGACAACTGGATGGAACAACAACGCAAAGAAGCTGAAGAAGCTTTCAAGATTAATAGAATGCAAGAAGTATATAACAAGATAAAACTACTGAGTGGATATTTTGAGCTCAAAGTTGCATCAATCAAAGACGCAAAGTACCAAAAAAGATGCAAGCATACAGAAACGATGGAAGAAACACTGCGAACAACTACTAAACGTTGACACACATAACGATCCTACTGTTCTCACAGAGTTGTCCATAAATAACACAGAAGAACAAATGCCGAAAGAGGTAAGAGATGCTATCAACATGGGGCGTGGTGGCTCAGTTCGGCGCCTTGTGACCGAAGGGTTGCAGGTTCGAATCTCACTCTAGCCGCAGCGTACGGACCTTGGGCAAGTCCTTCACACACAATTGTTTGTGGCACTTCGGCGTGAAATTTACGGCACAGTATCAAATGCTGTAGTCGGGAGCGCCTCTGAGTAGTAGTTGACTTCGAGAGGCGCTATAGAAATATCCGGAATAAACAAAAAAATAAATTAATAAAATAATAAACAAAATGAAAAAGGAAAAAGCATCAGGAATGGATGGAATCACTACGGAACTACTTCAAAAAGGAGGAAAAGCAGTTGTTAACGCTATGCATACCCTTTTTTACTAAGATTCAACAAGAGGGAGAAATACCAGAAGACCGGGCAAAGTCGACAATCGTCCCTATATGTAAAAAAAGGAGATCCACAAGACTGCAAAAATTGCAGAGGCATTAGCCTACAGCTTTTTTCAGGAAAAGTCTTCATCAAAATGATACAAAAATAAATTAGATATAATATTCCGAGGTGGCAAGTAGGATGTAGGACACTTACTCCCCTGGGCATATTCCCCGGACATATTTCCCCCGGACAGTAACCCCCGGACACATTCCCCCCAAATCTGAGTAGGACATTTTCCCTCCGGACAAATTCCCCCTATACATACTTTCATACATGCATACATACATACATACATACATACATACATACATACATACATACATACATGCATACATACATACATACATACATACATGCACACATGCATACATGCATACATACATATATGCACACGTACATACATGCATGCATACATAAATACATGCATACATACATGTACATACGTGCATACATGCATACATAAATACATACATACAATCATACATGCATAGATGCATAGATACATATGTGCATATATACAATACATACATACATACATACATACATACATACATACATACATGCATAGATACATATGTGCATATATACAATACATGCATACATACATACAAACATACATACATACATACATGCGTGCATGCATGTAACCCGCGCCTGCCTGCCTGTCCGTCTGTCTGTATGCATGCATGCATGCATGCATGCATGCATGCATGCATGCGTGTATGGTATGCATGTATGTATGTTTATATGTATGTATGTATGTATGTATATAATTGTAATAATTTATAGAGAGCTTTTGTATGTGTCGTTACGGGGGGAAATGTCCTAGTACGGGGGGAAAGTGTCCGGGGGGTAACTGTCCGGGAATATGTCCGGAGAATATGTCCAGGGGGTAAGTGTCCGTTCACCGGCAAGTAAGATCCTAATAATGAAGACACAGACATGAAAAATGTGATTGTGTGAATGTAATAAATGGTTTTTTATTATTACAGTTACAAGAAAAATTGACCGTATAGTAGAAACTATTATACTAAGAAAATGTAAATGACTGCATAGTCTAAATGTAGGTTGAGCCAAAATGTGCATTGCCAGTGGACCAAAACCCACATTTCCGGGCCACTGTCAGGGGCCCTGCCACAGAACAGGGCCCCGGTGCAGTCAATCACTCTGACCTACCCTCTCATCGGCCTTGCATACAATACCATACTGCGCGGTGGCCGATTGGTTAGAATGCTCGGACTGTAACGCGGAGAGTAGAGTTTGGAGCCTTGCCCGAAGCAGTTACTGTGGGTAAACGGCGGGAGTAACTATGACTGCACTAAGGCTACTCGTGGTCGCTCGTGAGTTCCTCCCGATTGTGTCGTACCCGTAGAGCAATAATGGGTCGCTAGGGAAAGTCTCAAGGGGGCTGAGACCGGCTCCTTCGATGCACCCGGATGCTCCGCGGCCATGGGTGGTGCCATTGGTCGATGGTGGTACGCCCATGGACCGGCCGTTGTCCTTAATGGGGCAGCGGCTACTATTAGATGATACGTGTGTCTCCGAACCCTGGACTCGACTTGCGCAAGGGGGAGAGTTCCAGGTGCAAGTAGCGCACGGCGAAAGGCATCCCGTTCCCCATCAGGACAGTTGGTTGGATATCCGACCGCGAACAGCCTCTAGGCCGCCGCGCTCCGAGCTGCGTGGGTCGGTGGAGCCGAACGGCTTATTAGCGGAAGGGTGAGGCTCTCCTGAACTCCCTGCTGAGGGAGGTGCAACGAACTCAGCTGGCTGCTTCTGCATGTCTGCACGTAGAGCCGGAAATTGGCTCTACACCTGTTGACACTGTTCCTTGTTAGGACCGTTGAAGTGGCGGGAGAATGGGCCGCGCACAGCCCTAATGTGCAAATATTTGAGAAGAAAGTGTCAGGTGCCAACCACTCTGCTCAGTAGCAGTGACCTCTCGGTCACGACCGTCTGTCGGGACCCAGTCGTAATCCGGGGCGGAGGGGCGGCGAACACCCAGCCGGCGGTACAGACGCGGGTACCACTCATTGGGTGAGTGGGACGTACCGTCCGGAGCGGGATATCGTCGAGATCGGCCGCCTGTGAGCCAAGGTACTGGGCCGGAGAGGGCCGTCACGGTTGCATCCGTGGCGAAAACCAGAATCCCCGTGTCCCCAGGGGAGGACGGCGAGGGCACTACAGCGATCTATATGGGAACCGGCAGCGGATGCTGGGCAGAGGCACCTGGCGAGGCGCCGGGAACTTGCCGTGAGGTTTTTCCGAGCGGTGAGCGAAAGGCGCCCCACGGACTGCCGTGAGCCTGTACTGAGTATCAAAGTGAAGAAATTCAGAAAAGCACGGGTACACGGCAAGAGTGACTGTGACTCTCTTACGGAAAATGTAAGGACTTTGAACAAGTCCTTCACTCAAAATTACTCTGCGACATCGATGTTCTGTCGTATGGTCGTGTGCGCTTCTTAACCCTCGGGCTACGTTTTTCGGCAAATAAAATTTGTAGCACATGGAATAAAATTTTGACATTTTAGGTAGCTGTAGGGGGTCCATTTGCACACATTTTGAGGTAAAGGTCGTTATGATATCCCACGCCATAAAAAAGTTATACCGATATAGCCTAGGTACCACGTTTTGGAATCAGGCATTTCTCTCGTCAGCTGTTAGCTGTTGTCGACTAATAAAGGTATTCATTATTCTTTCTGGAAGAGAAACAACTATGCCATTCTTTAGAGGGAATGTAGGGCTATATTTGCTTGCTTAGTTATTTGTCTTTTGAAAACCGGAAGTGATCATAATAAATAATAATACACTTTTCAGTGTGAATATCACTGATGCAACATCACAACGTAAACCGATATGGTTGGGTATGGGGAAGGGCTATAAACAGTCGAAGCAGAATGCTAGCAAAGTAAAGCAGTGCTGTGAAGTGTTCAAGAAGGCGGTTTGCAGGAAGCATTCGCACAAAATAATGGAAGTAACTTGCAATAACTGCAAGGACTACTGACGTATTTGACTGCCGGGAAAAATTACATAATTTCTTGTTTCATGTTGATATAGCTGCAAGCCTTTACATTTTGCCTGAAACTAAAACAGACTTTGGAAGAGTTTGTATTGTTGAAAATTAAGGCTCATTATATTTAGAATATTCTTGGATACATAGTTCATTTTCAAAACCCACATCATTTAAATGTTTTTATCCAAAAAGTACAAATTGTGTCCACTGGCGTAAACTTGTCTAAAATATTGGTGGGGCAAGGGGTATGGACCAGAGGGGCAAAAAACAAGTTTTTTCAAGATGAAAAGTTGGGTTTTGGTTTTTTCGTTGTTATAGTTTTTGTTGTGTTTAAGATTTTCGCATTTCGGATCATAAAAATCGTGAAAAATGGCCAATTAAGACATAACTTGTCTATATTTGTCTATATTGAAACATAATATTTTAATTTTTGAAGAAATTCTCCTCTCGATTTTGGGGGCATTGCCCTGGCTCCTCAATTTTTTTTTTGGGGGGGCACATGCCCCGGCTGACCCCCAGAGTCTACGACTATGGTGTGGGATAATATCAGATATCGTTAAATGGACCGGTGCCTTTGTTAAAAAATATATAATTTCGAGATGCATTCACATATTTTACAACTAAATATACCATTCTTGTCACAAATGAATGCAGAATCAAATGCTGTATTACATGATATGATATTTGTAACCAAACACAAAATTCCGGTGGTTACCACCCCCGGAATTTTGTGTTTGGTTACAAATATCATATCATGTAGCATATCATACCTTGGTAGCCGATGTCGTAAAAAAAACCTTGGTAGCCTGAGGGTTAACTTTGGAAGGAGGACAGTATCAAATACAGTTGTATTGTAGCCAGTGCTCGAAATGGAAAATTTTACGAAACGGAACGCTAGTCAAAGATATGGGAGCAGTCACGTTAATTTCATAGTATTTTCCACAATAATTCATTTGACGAACCGGAACGGAAACGCTAATTCATTTGACGATCCGGAACGGCGTTCCGGTGCGTTCCGGTCCATTTCGAGCACTGATTGTAGCCTATTGTATATTGTATGCATTGTCGATTCTCGTAATTGTTGGTAGAATTTGAAATCCTCTATGAAGATTTATTATGTACACTGAAGCGAGTGTTTTTGATTGTTTGTAGTAATTGACTTGTGCGCTAGTCGTCCATGTCTGAATGGCGGCACTTGTGTCTTCGACTGCGGCACCTATCAATGCCTCTGTCCCGTCGGCTGGACTGGACATAACTGCCAAACGCGTACGTACTATCAGACACTTGTTCTTTAACCAAAGATACTGTTTATTTAGCGCCTTCGTTATGCCAATGATGAAGCCGTAGATGCTTTGTAGATATACATGTTCCAGCGTCTTTGGGAAGCACTATGTAATGTTCAGTTACATACCTACACGGGGTCGCGATAACCTAATGGTTTTCGTGCTAGGCTCTCAATCGTAAGATCAAGGGTTCATATCCCCACCGACTTTATTTTGAGACTAGCTGGTTTACCCGGCGTTGCCCGGGGTTATAAGTTTCAATCCCTGTAGCGAATAAGCAACAAATTTAGGTATAAGTTTCAATCCCTGTAGCGAATAAGCAACAAAACTTAATGTGATGTGAAATCCCTACGGCTGCGCCATCTGGCGAATGTTTAGAAATGCGTGCCGGTGACAGACAATTGGCGGTCAAACACACAGAATCTTCTCGGGCGGCGCCATCTGGCGAATGAAAATAGGTCGACTCGAATTTGTTTGGACCAGGTAAAAAGTGGGGGTTTGGGAGAGGTTTTGGCCCGGGACACCATGGAAGCGGTGAAAACGGGAGACGCGAAGCCTCACACTGGGTGTGTAATGCCCACCCCTAGACAGTAGTGAAGGTTTGGAATGAAAAGCTCGAAAGCTGTAGATATGCATCGCGGTCAAACATCGCTGTGAAAGACAGACAGACAGAAAGACAGACAGACAGACAGACAGACAGATTCTTATTTATATAGATATCGATATCAGAGGTTAGGACCTCTCATGCCATAGCTAAGAAATATTTTAAGACGTTAACACTTCCTAATAATGGCTGCATCTAGGAGCTATATATAGGCAGCTAGCTTAATACTCAACGCTGACATGCATGAGTACAAGCGCATAGACAGAGAAAAAAGCATATGTAGCAGAAATGTTAGTCGCCAGGTGGCCAAGATGGACGCAAAAAAGTTTTATTTGAGCTTTCAACTCACTATTTCTTCTATTTTTTCCAGTTTATTGTTTCTTTTTTGTCTCATATCATGGATTTATATATCGAGTAACTGGATATCGATTCATCGATTGGTAAATAACACAGATTTTCAAACAGCCGAATATGAGAACTTAAAATTTAAAAACCTTTCTTACCGTCGGCAGCCGTTAGTCGTTCATTCAAACTGCTTTGTTGACAAAACAGACGTACGCATAGCATTGGTCACTTCTTACTATGAACTTTCATGCACAAGTAGAGTAGATCGTGTTATAGCCTACTACATTCCGGTAACATTACGCTGATATTTTGGACGTCAGACGAAAGCTGTCCGCATACGGAACTGTTTCCTGGACAAATAAGCTCCGCACTACGACATATCACGGGAGCCCTGCTATTGTCTCGAACGGACCGGCCTTTTCGACCTCGGCGTTATCGGTCCTTGCCCGCTGCAGTCGTTGCTCTTCTGCTGCTGTTGTCGGGAGATGTCGAAATCAAACCCAGGCCCAGCTTCACACAAAGTACATGTCAAGAAGTTGACCTCTAGAACAGGATCCATCAACTTCGGCAATTTTAACATTCGGTCTGCTATTCGTCGATCTGCCATCATACACGACATAATCAAAGACGAACGTCTAGACATCCTAGCTCTGTGCGAAACATGGATCTCTGCCGACACACTTGACTGCATAAAGAGAGACATTGCTCCAGAAGGCTTTTCCGTTCTCCACGTCCACCGCCGCGGAACTTCCGGTCGGTCCATAGCTGGAGGTGGCCTCGCTATCATCTACAGGTCGTCATTAGATATCAAGATCCATCCTGAAGCAGAATCGCTTTGCTTTTCCTCGTATGAAGTTCAGCTGGTTCGACTCGGAAGTTCGTCGTCATTCATCACTATCGCCAACATCTATCGCCCTCCTGGTCCAGTCGGTGAATTCCACAACGATCTCGCAACTCTGATCTCGTCTATCTACATCGAGGCTGGCGAAAGACTAAGTTGTGCGGGGATCTGAACTGCCCTGGGGCTGATGGTCATATCAACGACGACCTAGCCGATATCTTCTCCACCTACGGCCTTCGTCAGTTTATTGATGTACCGACTCGAGGAGACAACCTCCTTGATGTCCTTGCCTCTGACGACAGGACTGTTGTTTACGATATACAGGTCAGCGACGCTGGTCTTGTATCAGACCCCAGGCTTCTATTGTGCAAGCTAAAGACGACTGCAGTCGTCAACCTGTGTGGCATGTCTATCGTAACATCAAAGCCGTAGATCCTCTTCAATTCAGTCAGTTGCTTGTTGACTCCGAGCTCTTCACTTCACCTGCCAACAACGCGGATGAATTCGCCAAGCAGCTCAAGGAGACTGTAACACTTACACTGAACAAAGTCGCCCCGATTAACACCTGTCTTCGGCGACCTTCTAAGCCCATCACAAGATGACTCTCTGAGGAGGCAACATCGGCAAAGAGAGAGCGTCGCCGATTAGAACGAAGATGGAAAAGTTCGGGCCTTGAAGAGGACAGACAATGTTACCGTAATCATTGCCGTCATACAAATAAACTTATAAACGAGTCCAGGAGCTCTTACTACCTGCGTCAGCTTGGAAGTGCTCAGAATTCTCAGGAACGATGGCGCATCACCCAAAGGCTTCTGCATTCAAAAGAGACTGTCAACTGTGAAGGCTCGGAACGAGAGAACCAAAAACTATGCTCTGACTTCTCTTCATTTTTTGTTAACAAGCTTCACCTTGTTCACCTTGTGCTGTCAACTCCTGGAGCTCTAGCGATCGCCATGACACACATTAGCAAGCTTAACAATCTTAAATGCAAAATTGCCCAGTGCACTGCCAAACTTAAATGGAATGACCTACTGCTTGACCCTGACTTTTCTGGCACTGTCTTTAGCGATGTACCACCTGTAACTTACTTGGAAGTCTTGTCTCTCCTTAATCATACTATCCCCAAATCCTCTCCGATGGACTTCATACCTACATCACTCCTTGCCTCCTGTTCCGATGTTTTCTCCCACCTTATTGCACATTTGGCCAACTTGTCTTTTACTAAAGGCTGCTTTCCATCCAGTTTTAAATCTGCTTTAGTCACACCTTTACTTAAAAAACCTGACCTGGACACCAAAAGCCTGTCAAACTTTAGACCCATTTCCAACCTTAACAACATTTCTAAGATTCTCGAACGTCTCTTCCTCACACGGATCAAAAAGCACATTACTTCATCTCCTAATTTTAGTCCTTACCAATCAGCTTAACGTGAAGGCTACTCTACTGAAACTGCCCTTGCCTTTACCCTGGACAACATCTTCTCATCTATTGATAAAGGAAAGGCGTGCCTCACAGTTTGCCTCGACCTTAGTGCTGCTTTCGACACTGTCGACCACCAGCTTCTACTCTCTAGACTCAGCAAAAGCTTCGGTGTCTCTGGGACTGCTTTAAATTGGTTGGCTTCCTACCTCTGCAATCGGTCTCAACAAGTGGGTATCGGTACTGCTCGATCGGATCCTTCTCTCTGCACTGCTGGTGTCCCTCAGGGTTCTGTACTCGGTCCCATATTATTTACCATCTTCACATCACCAATCAGTCGCATAGCCAATCACTTTGGAGTCCAGTTACAGCAGTATGCTGATGACACTCAGCTTTTTATCGCTCTGTCGCCAACGGATCAGTCCGGTAAAATAAAACTAGAAGAGTGCCTCTCTTCAGTGCATGCTTGGTTCTGCTTCAATGGTCTTGCTATAAACCCAGATAAATCTGAGGCAATCATGTTTGGCTCACGCCAGCGACTCCGGTCTTTCCCTGCTCATTCTAGCGTTGACATTGCTGGCACTGTCGTTGCAGTATCAAGGACTATCAAAACACTTGGGGTCACTTTGGACAGTAATCTCACATTCCAATCTCACATAACAAGCCTTTGCAAATCTTGTTTCTATCATATCAGGGCAATTCGTCACATAAGATCTGCTCTTACCAAAGACATGTCCCAGACCATAGCCTGTTCTCTTGTCTGCTCTCGCCTCGATTATGCCAACTCTGTGTTTGCAGGCATTTCAGATCTTCAAGTCAACAGGCTTCAACGCATCCAAAATTCTCTGGCTCGCGTGGTGTTGCGTGCATCTTACCGTTCAAACTCATTAACTCTGCTCCATCAGCTGCATTGGCTTCCTGTAAAATTCAGAATTAGATTTAAACTGGCCTGCTTGACATTTAAAACCCTCACAATGTGCACTCCTACCTCCCTTCAACCACTACTCTCCCCTTACATTCCGCCACGCAGTCTACGGTCTTCGGTTATGGGTCTTTTGGTTGAGCCTAGATGCAGCACTGCCATGGGCTCTCTTGCATTTCGTGTTGCAGTCCCCAAGGAATGGAACCGACTACCAATGCTTATCCGTTGCTCGACCTCTTATTCTTCCTTCAAGAAACGCCTCAAAACTCATTACTTCTCACTGGCTTTCAAACATACGGATATCTAATAATTGCTCTTCACCTGGCGGCTGACTAACCGCGCCTCAGATTCGCATTTCTGTGTGACATTGCGCGCGTTAAAAATGTTTGTAATAATAATAATAATAATAATATATATATATATATATATATATGTGTGTGTGTGTGTGTGTGTGTGTGTGTGTGTGTGTGTGTGGGTGTGGGTGTGGTTAACAGAACTTCCACTATTATAGAATTTATATGGCGCCTCTTCAAGGGCTCTATTCAGAGGCGCTCCTGGGTCATTCCACGCTGTTGGGCCAACGACAGAAAATGCTCGACGCTGCATAGTAGCAGTGCGGGCAAATGGGACAAGGAAGTCACCTCGAGAAGAGGAACGAAGGGCTGAACGACCCGTGAAAAGGAAGAGAGAGTAAAGATGAAGATGAGAAGATCGCCACCGCTAGAAGGTATATGGACGAGAAGCATGTTATCGTAAGAGGTGGGCATGTGGTTTTAAGCGGTGATACCATGACCGATGATCTGACCATGGGCGGCAAGAAGGTAACTGGACTCCCAACAGAACTTCCAGTATCCGATAGCGACGCTGCGAGTTGGAAACAAATGACACAGCTGATCACCGTTGCCACAACAAATTACGATGCGACGCTCGTGGTACCAAAGTACCTACCTGAATAACAAACGGTAGGCAAAAAACGTCGAGATGGGAGCTGCCGTTAAACTGTATTCGGACCAGAAAGCTGAAGATGCTAAGAGGTATGCCAACGAGTAAGTTGTTATCATCAGGAACGCGAGCGTTCTCGAATTCGGAAGTGTAATAACTGGTGATTTAGCCATGGGCGGTAAAAGAGTTACTGGGCTCCCTACGGGCGCAGTAACGTCTGAAAGCGACGCGGTGAGCATGGCACAAGTGTCAAAGGCGGTTACAGATACCATGACAGAGAGTGATAGAGTACCAGCAGAACCGTTGCATATGACTAATAAACGATACGTTGACGCAAAAAAAAAACGTTGAGATGGGAGCTGCCGCTAGGCTGCATGCACACCAGAAAGCTGACGCTGCTAAGAGGTATGCCAACGAGCAAGATGCTATCGTTAGGAACGCGGGCGTGCTCAAATCCGACAGTGTCGTGTGCGATGACCTGGCCATGGGCGGTAAGAAAGCTACTCGATTTCCAAAGACCTTCCAGGATCCGATAGCAACGCTGCGAGTTGGAAACAAGTGACAGAGCTTCAGGATCCGATAGCCACGCTGCGAGTTGGAAACAAATGATACAACTGATCACCGTTGCCACTACATATAATTTGATGGTGCCCTCGGGACCATGGTACCTGACTAAAAGCGGTATGTAGACACCGAGATAGCTAATGAAAGCGCACAACTTTTTCAATATTTATAAACTATAATGTTATTTGTTAAGTCTAATAGTAAAAATGAGTCAAAAACTGAGAACAAGTTATTTGAAAAAGTAGAAAGAGGACTGGGGGTTGAACATTTTATCCGTATTTTGCAAACTGATGTCAACGAAATTTGAAAGCAGCTGATTTCTACACCAGCAATTTCGCAAATCAGACTCGAATCAAATTCAATTCCTTTGTTGAGAAAATTCAAACAAGGATGCATGATACACGATGGAAATTTCTCCTCTTCGTCATGACTCAGAGTCAAATAATGCCAAATCACACTAGAACAAACAACAGAGGGATTGGAAATAACCCTCTGGGGGTGTGCAATTAAGACTTAACTGTGGGGTCCTAAGAAAGACTAGGGAGTTCAGCCCCACCTTCATAAAATTCTCACTCTGATTTTAATATACATAAACACACAATTTTCGCACATGTGTGGGCATCTATTGCAGTTTCCATTATCAGTCACATTCATCTCAAAATCAGCCAGAAATGGTAGTAAGACCTATTTTTACTTGCTTATTTAAACACGTACTACTGGACCGGAATTGGGGCCCCCACAGTTTTACTGAACAGGGCCACCACATTTGTTAATCCGGCCCTGACAAACATGAATACATAATACTGTTTATGACGATGACGTATTCAAAATCTCTATGGTATCGTATGGTACGATATCTAGGAATTTATAGAGGTATGGTATGGTACGGTATCTGGGAATTTATAAAGCGCCTCTCATAGTGCGAACTATTCAGAGGCGCTGTAGGCTATGTGATGGTATTAAGATACTCGAGGTTGTGTGCAATAATTATTATGCAAACGTCTTTTATATATCCTTTCGCTTCCACAAACACGTGACATTCGGCAATCGTCTGTTGTTGCAATTGATCTCTTCTCTGAATCCACGAATCTGTTAAAGTTTTTCAATAATTATTAATCATGTTCCTAAATAGTTACACTGGTTCTCACTGGAAAATGGATTATGTTAACACTAATATAGGAAAATAGATTTTATGTTAACATTAACGGGCCCACATCCCGTATGGTCTGCCCAAGGACTCTGTTCTCGCTTCTGTTCTGTTCATTCTGTATACCTCGGATCTAGCTGGAGTCTTTTGTCCGCTGGGTGTTCTGCCTCACCAATATGATGACACACACAGTAGGGTGGTCCTTATTTTTGAAAGTCTGATTTCACAATGAGGCACCCTGTACTTTTGTTTCTATTGATGAATAACACATTCAGAAAAACTTTGAAGAGGATCTGACCACATTTAGGGGTTGCTACCACATGTGAAAGTTTAACCCTGTACCGCCAGGAATTAATTTAGGCTTTGTAGAATACAACCGTTGCAATTTTCTTAATAAAGCTGATGTTAGCAGGAGAGAAAATTGCAAAGTGATATGAAGTTGTGTGTGTAATTCATTATTGAACAATATATATAACTTCTAGCAATTACCATTACCTTACTAGTACTCATATTTATTTATTTGTTTATTCATTTATTTATTTGATAAATAAGTGTAGAAATAAATAACTTTTTTCAAACTCCGTGGTCTTTCAGTGTTTTTTACAATAAAAAATTATACAATATACTTAAAAAAACAAAATGAAACAAAATGGCTGCCAAATGACATAATTGTATTGTATTGTATTTATGAATTTATAAAGCGCCTCTTGCAGCGCAACCTAATCAGAGGCGCTCACAGTGCGAGTAGCTCCGTGAGAAAAGAAAAGTCTTAAGACAGCGAGATGTAGCAGAAACCCCCGCCCGTAAGAAAAAATCTGAGTCATGGGAGGAAGATCATTCCAAAGGGACGGGCCAGCAAATGCATTATGGGAAAGATGTCAATAAGTAAGCAAGCAGTAAGTAGTTATTAGTCAATTATGTCGTTGTGTTGGAGCAGATGCAGGACAAGAATATTCAATTCAATTTCAATTCAATTCAATATCCCTTTATTGCCATCAATGACAGTCAATAACAACAACTGAAATATATTTTTTCTTATAGCTAAGATGTAGTAATACAAAATCAGCCTACTTTAGACAACTAAACTATATTAAGAAGATAGCATGCAGAAGTTCATGATAATCTAAAGCGACTAAAGAGAGGAAACTGAAATGCTAAATAGACAAACCTGTCATCGACAACAATGTTAGGGATGTTAGTCCCGCTAAATAGGGCACCCTAATCATTTACTTAGTCTGTAGATGGCAGTAAACAGTTGACACCCTGCAATATTGGTAATCGCGAGAAGAATTTAGAGGGGTGCACCTTTTTTACTATAAAGCTTATCTATACTTAACTACAGGTTTAGGCTCCAGTGCGACACTCTGACAGCGCCTAACGACTGTCCCATTTGATGGAATCAATAGGAAGCCAATTCAGAGGCAGCAAGAAATAAACGTAATTTTTGTTTAAACTTGTATTTATTCTTAACGGTGCGAATTTCACTAGGGAATGAATTCCAAGTAGTTGGACCAATGGACTTTATGCTGAATAACCTGAGGTTTGTACGCGCTTGTATTGGTCGATACAAAACAGCACCTCTCGTATGATGGTCATGTAATGAGGAGGCAAGCGTAAAATACCCAGCAAATACAGAAGGAAGCATGTGATGTTCATACATATAGAACAGGATTCCAATTTGGAAAGTTCTAATCTGTTTTAATTCCAATAGGTTTAGGCCTTTGAAAATATGTAAGGAGTGGTGATACCTTGGGACCCCAGCAATCATTCTTACCGCCTGTTTTTGCAGTATGTGTAGCTTATGAAGACGTGAGTCATGATTTGAGGCCCAGATAAGATTACAGTAATTCAGGTAAGGGAAGACTAAAGAATAATAGAGACTCAACCTAACTTCCTTGGGTAGAATCCTAGCAATTCTAGAGATTATTCCAAGGTTTTTTGCCACTTTTAATGAAACATAATTGATATGAGTTTTCCAAGTGAGATGTTGGTCAACAAATACTCCAAGAAACTTAGTGGACTCAACTTTAGTTATAGGACTTCCATCTAATGATATAGACCAGTTAATTAGTTTAATTTTCCTGTGTGACTTAAAGATTATAAAGTTTGTTTTATCCACATAAAGTGTTAATTTATTTACTACAAACCACTTATTAACTTTATAAAGCTCTTTGTTAACTGTTTCAATAAGAGATTTCCATATGTTGGAAAATGCATTGGTTTCCAGTCGCTTAGATTATTGTAATACGCTTCTTACTGGTATCAATAAGGCAAACATCCTGAAGCTGCAGAGAGTGCAGAACTCTTTGGCTAGAGCCATAACTAATACATCAAAATATCAACATATTACCCCTGTTCTTAAATCCTTGCATTGGCTTCCTGTTCGGCAGAGAATCTTTTTCAAATTGGGGCTCATCGTTTATAAAACTTTGAATTCTGGCCAGCCACAATACTTAAAATCATTTCTTACTCCCCAGACTTATCATTATTCAACAAGGTCATCTGATTATCTTTGTCTCGTTATACCTAAGTCCAGAACTGTTCTTGGTGAACGAGCTTTTTCGGTAACTGGACCTACTTTTTGGAACTCTCTTCCTGTGTCTGTTTGCTCTGCTCAGTCGCTTTTGTCATTTCGTTCTCAACTTAAAACTTATCTCTTTCAACTTGCATATCCACCATAGGCTGCCTCTCTGTCTTACTGACCTTCTGGATTTTGACCTGATTACGGCTTGGTTTTGGTTTGCCATCGGTTGATGCCTTGTGCATTAGACACCGGCGCAATAGAAGTTACTAATTAATAATAATACTAATAATAATAATAATAATAATAATAATAATAATAATAATAATAATAATAATAATAATAATAATAATGTTGTGGTGTGTTACCGTGTATGTCGAAATCACATACTAGAAATAATGTTGGAGGAAGTGGTCATGCTTTCTCTTGGTCCATCCAAAAGGTCCAGACAATGATTTTCAAGAGATTCCAGAGAAGCTGGGAACTTATAGACAGGTCAAACTAGGACGCAGTGACATGTGACTTCAATTTCCTGTTGCGAAATTTTGGAGCTGACCATCACTTTCTTTGGCAAAGTGCCTTCCACTGGCATACCATTCAGAGCACTAGCTGGGATGCACAGAGCGAGGTGGATGGCCAAGAGTATTTACAGTCTTAAGGTTCAGACAGTTCAAGTTGACAAGAAGAGAAGAAAAAGGTATAGCTGACATCTACTTGTTCACGGAAATGCTGTATTTCGAAGTCTGGTTTCAAGCACCGTATGCACCATCGGCTCCTCGAATAGAACATTAGACCTTGAGCTCTTGAAGGACATTGACAGATATAAGGAGAAAAATTGTGCAGTTGCAGAAGTTGGCTTCTTTATAATGCTGTCATACTGCCCTACCTGAACTATTGTACAACAGTATGGGCAGGTGGATACCAAAGCTACTTGAAGCCATTGTTTATTTTACAAAAAACGAGCTATGAGAATTATTTGTGATACCCACTATCTAACCCCTAGCTCTAACTTGTTTAAAACACAAAAATCCCTAAATATCTACAACATTTATCGTCTACAATTTGCACTACTAATGTACAAACATTATCGAGGCATTCTGCCTGTAACATTTAGCTCCTATTTCACTGTAAATGCAAATTTCCATAGTCATAACTCTCGTAATAAAGAAAACTATAGATCCGAGGTAAGCAATACTAATGTACGCAGCTTCTCCATTCGAATAAAAGGCCCGCAACTCTGGAATTCAATCGATTCTAACCTACGTGCACTGTGCTCACTAAGTGTTTTTAAGAATGCTTACATAAAATGTTTGATTGACCAATACTAGCTTCATAATACTAACTAACTTACTTCACTCTCACTATAGCTGATTGTATGCTAATAAAATTAGATTTTATCTGAGTGTCACTCCCAGCTGATCGATTTTTATATGGGAATACTAATGACCGGGGATGACTCGATAAGCTATTACAGCTTCTTCTCCTCGGGAATCGTCTTCTAATGTGTCTAAACATTTCTTGCAGTCCTACTGACTTCAAGCTACATCGATATAATCAGTCCTAAGAATAAAAACAATCTACCTTATACAATGTATATCATTATGTTACTGACTCTTATAAACAGCTAGTCGACTGAAAAATATTTCTATTTCTATTCTCTTTGTATTCGATTTCTACTTGTATTCGATTCAATAAATGATTTGATTTGATTTTGAATTTGTGCACAAGAATAGTATACAATATTCCATCGTTTGTCTGCCTTTCTACAGTATATATATGTATATATGTATATATATACATATATATATGCCTGTATATATATATATGCCTGTATATATATATATATATATGTATATATATATATATATATATATATATATATATATATATATATATATATATATATATATATATATATATATATATATATATATATATATACATATATATATATGTTACGGGCAATTCGTAAAACCAGGGATTTTGTAAAATGCCTGAAATTTTTAGGCAATTTGTAAAATCCCTGATTCACTCAGGCACTTTACAAAATACCTGAAAAAACCAGGGATTTTGTAAAATCCCTGAAATCTGATGACGAAAATTTGACAGATTGCCTGAAATGAAAATTACGAATATAACCGAAGTTTATTATGCACGCAAACCTTATTTTGAAAGGATTATCATTTATACATGGTATGACTATATATTTTAAGTTCAGTTCTCGAAAGTTACAGTAGTTTTTTGTTTTCACACGACATACTAGATTGTTACACTTGACTTATTAATTATTAATTGACAGATTTTTTTCAAAGGGAAAGTGAAGTTGTCGAGCCGGATTAAAAAAATCGCTCGACAACTTAACTTTCCCTTTGAAAAATTTGCACCTATTTGTCTTGCAGGCCCATCGAACTTTGAAGTTGCGGGATAATTTAAGTTGTTGATACCTCACAAATTAATTAACAATACCGCTCGACAACTTCACTTTCCCTTTGAAAAATTTGCACCTATTTGTCTTGCAGGCCCATCGAACTTTGAAGTTGCGGGATAATTTAAGCTGTTGACACCTCACAAATTAATTAACAATACCGCTCGACAACTTCACTTTCCCTTTGAAAAATTTGCACCTATTTGTCTTGCTACGTCCAGTGAACTTTGATCGTCTATTTCCTTAAAATTCTTTGATGTGCCGTCACAGCAATTAGAAGTTGACCGAAATATCTACCGATTGGCTGACATTAACTGTGGTCAGACGAGTACCCTTGCTATAAATTAAAACCCAGCAAGCACTATTTCATTTCTGGTTTTTCTTTGGTTAAATCAATTCTAAAATTAATCTGTAAATTAAAATTAATAAGTCAAGTGCAACAGTCGATGTCATTCGAGTTGGCCTATGTCGTGTGAAAACAGAGAAACTGCTGTATGTAGCTTTCGAGAACTGAACTTAAAATAAAATACCATCTAAAATGTTTATCCTTTGAAAATAGGGCTTGTTTGCATACTAAACTTTCTGGCATTTAAAAAAGACTTGTTTTACAACTTGAGAACTAAACTTTAAATGAAACACCATATAAAATGATAAACCTTTGAAAATAGGGCTTGTGTGCCTAACAAACTTCGATTATGTTCTCATTTTCATTTCAGGCAATCTGTCAAATTTTCATCGTCTGATTTCAGGGATTTTACAACATCCCTGTTTTTTCAGGGATTTTGTAAAGTGCCTGAGTTAATCAGGGATTTTACAAATTGCCTAAAAATTTCAGGCATTTTACAAAATCCCTGGTTTTACGAATTGCCTGTAACATATATATATATATATATATATATATATATATATATATATATATATATATATATATATATATATATATATATATATATATATATATCATAAAATCTCCACAAGATTTTCAGTATTATTATTTCTGTACCTAAAACTATAAGTTTGGAGGGTGCCTCGTTTAAAATTCGTCCAAAAGTTTTTTTTACATGCAACTAAGGACCACCCTAACACACAGGCTTACCTTCATGGCCTGGGTATACTTCAGCTGCTCTTATGGTTGAACGCATCCTAGAGACTTCCTTTGCCCTTGATCTCTGGCTCTCCTCTAACCGGCTCCGCCTTAATCCTGATAAGACCCAGTACATTTGGGTTGGTAGTCGTGACCTGCCCGCCAAGATTGATGCTGAGTCTTTCCGCTTTGTGTTTCCAGTGTGCACGTCTCCTCTGTCCGTGATCATGGATTCGTTCTCTCTCTATCTGATCATGTCAATAGTGTCTCTCGCTCGTACTTCTACTACTGACGTCAACTCCGTGTCATTCGCCAGTCGCTTCCTCTGTACGCGATCACGACCGTGGTCCATGCCCCGTTCTGCACTCGGATTGACTACGAGAACGCGATTGGCCTCTCCACTGTTAATGCATCTAAGCTTTAGTCCATCCTTAATGCTGCTGCCCGTCTTATAGCGGCATCATGAAATTTGCTCATATCTCTTCCTTCATCCGTGACTCCCTTCACTGGCTTCCCATTCACCAACGCATCCAGTATAAGGTACTTTACATCATGCGTAGCTGTCTTGCTGGCTTGCTCCGGTCGACGGCCCGTGACCACCTGGTGGTCCCCCGGATACGCACTACTACGGCCCAGTCTCGGAGTTTTGTTGTTGTGGGCCTCTGCTGCTGGAACCGCTGCCTCAGGCTCTTATGTTTATATTCGTTTAATGAAACAACAGACATAACGCTGTAGGTGTACAAGGAAGTGAATTAAAATTGTTAATTGTTAATAATAGCTTAGTAAGAGTTAGAAAATAACATTCTAGATATGAAGTTTCGACAGTCTTTATCTGGTAGATTAAAATTGTGAGGACGATTTCTTAGGGAGTAAGGAGTAATATGGTTGGTTGGGAATAAACATCTAATTGAGTGATTTTCATTGAGTAAAGCTGCTTTAAATAAGGCCATTTCGGCTTTGAGCACAAGCTCAGCTATGGAGGGAGAGATAGTTTGAACATATCCAAATCGTTTGAGTTTGTTCAGGAATTGTTCAAGGCGCAATTTATCCTTGCCACTTATAAGGCCCCACCAGGCTGGAGAAGCATATAAGGTTCTAGATACGATTGTTGCATTAGTGATGAGATGTAGTGAGTCTTGAGATGCTCCATGATTTTTGATAGTTCTTAGTGCAAAAAAGGAGGAGGTTCCACTTTTTATCAGTTGATTGATGTGCTCAGTGACTGTTAATTTTTCTCCGATGGTGACTCCGAGAATCTTGATTGATGTTGACCGTTTAACTCCTGTGATTGAAGGGTTGTCAGAAAGTGAGGGTTGGTTGCGTTTGATGATAGCCATTTCCCGAGTTTTATCAGGATTGATTTTCAGGTTCTTTGTTTCAGACCAATTGTAAATATGTTGGATTTCATCATTGGCTGTATTTAATGAATTGGATCCAATTAATAAGTATGTATCATCAGCATATTTGGATAGACGATTTTGATGGTGAATAGGATGGAGATCAGAAATACAGACAATAAATCCAGTGGGGCCGAAAACTGATCCCTGTACAACACTGGCATTAATTGAGATGATGATGGATTTGGTTCCATTAAAAATGGTATAGTGGTTCCTGTCTTGGAGATAGTTAATTAACCAGTTATATATATTGTCAGGAAGGGAAAGTGAAGCTAGTAAGTGTGCAATGGCAGAGTGACTGACAGAATCAAAAGCTTTAGAAAAATCCATAGAGATCATGATAACATATTTATTATTTTTGAGAAGGTCTGTTGCATGATGTATGATAGAGGTTATTGCTGCAGTGGTAGAACCAGTAGGTTTAAATGCAAATTGATCATGAAGGGAAATATGTTTTGGCCAGCTTTGAAAACTAGGATAGATAAAGGACTGGACTACTATACGTTCAACAAGTCTAGATAAAACAGAAAGAACGGAAATAGGTCGGAAATCAGAAGGTTTTGTTGGATGAGAGATCTTGGCCTTGGGACGTATGATGGCAGTTTTCCATTGGCTAGGAACAAAAGATTGAATTAATGATTGGTTGATTAGTTGGGAAAGGACATAGGAATAACCAGGTGCAGTTATTCTAAGAAACCAAGCAGGAAGGCCATCATGGCCATCTGCAGTATGTTTAAGATGATCTAGTAAATTGAATATTCTAGTTTCTGTTACAAGAGTCTGCTGAGAGGTGGTAGTAGCTTTAAAGAGGGGAGCTATATAATTAGGATCAGTGGAGGCGTCAGCAAAAAATTTATTTAGATCGTCTGCACTTATTGATGAGGATGTTGAGGGATGGTTTGGTTTCTTAGTGAGTAGATTTACTTTCTTCCAAAGGGATTGAGGACTTTCTCGAGGGTTGGAATATTTAAGGAATGATGCATTCTTTTTTGAGATGGCTTTAGCAATCCTAAGAGTTAAAGCTTCGGCTTTCTCATTTTTTCCTTTCCGCATGAGTCGGTTTTTAAGTCGAAGCAATCGCTTTATTTCTGGAGTAATGTGTGGAGGATCTTTAGATGTAATTGTAATGGTTCGAATTGGGTAGTTGAGATTTAATCGATCAGTTGCATCTAGGTAGAAATTGTTCCATACTTCTTGTAGATCTGATGAAGAGAGAAGTAGACTTGAATCAAAGTCATCAAAACCTTGTAATGTCAAAGAATGCTGTGAAGGAGATCTTTTCCTGAAAGTTATAGTTGTATGTTCCTTTCCTCTGTCTGTGATTGAGTTTCCGGTCGTGGCAATGATTGCTTTGTGATCACTACGAATGGTTGAGGAGATGACTTTTATTTTGAATAGATCAGGTGTGGAAACCATGAGCTGATCTAGAACGTTACTTCCCCGAGTAGGAATAAAAACAGTTGGAAGTAATCCAGTTAGTTCCATAATTTTATCAATGTTTAGGCGATTGAAATCACCACCTAAGATAATGTGAGCATTATTATCAGATCGAGAAATGTCTTCTACTGATTTTTCAATCCAAAGAAGAATTGAATTGAGTTGGTATATTGGTTTGGGTGGGTGGTAAAGTGCTCCGATGAAAATTTTTTTATCTTCAACAACAGATTTAACCCAGAGCAGTTCAATTTCGGTAGGGAGATCTTTGATATGGTGTTGTGTAGCAGATATTGAATCTCGAATATATATTGCAACTCCGCCTTTTGTTCTTCTTTTTCGGTCTCTTCGAAAAGTTTGGTAGCCTTGGATTTTACAAATGTCTTCAAGGTGATGAGTTTTAAGATGAGTTTCAGAGATTATCGCAAAGTCGAGATTGTATCCAAAAAGTTCAGCGCTTAAATGGTCAAGCGCATCTTTTTTGGCAATAGAACTGGCGTTGATTACCATTCCGCTGAATGGTGATGGAAAATCGGTTTTAGGTAAAGACTTAGGAGATGAAACAAACTGATTATGTAGTGGAATTGAAGTGAGGTAGCGGATCTTACATGCAGAGACAGAGGGAGTAGATCTGGGTGAGCGTCGAGATTTGATGGTGTAAATTTTTCTCACTTTACGACAGCCTCCTCTGGTTCCTCGAAAATGTAGAATTCCATTTCGTTTTAAAATTCCTAGGAGATTGTAGAGGTTGCAATTAACTCTTAAAAAGTTATTACTGGGTTTAAGGGTAATCAGTGCTTTTGGGCTGTATTCAAATGGCACAAGTGAAATTGGTGCACTTTTCCTATCGGAGAGGGACATTTCAAAGTTTAATGTTACCGTTTTGGTGGAAGTAATCCATAACGTGGAACAAACGAGAAAAATCCAGAGTCCAGAGACAAATTGAAAAGTCATATCAGTTATTTGAGTAATGATAAGCTATTATTATTCTCATAAATTTACGTTTAAGTTCAAAATTTGTGAATTTGTTTTTGGCCGCCATTCGGCGCTCATGACGTCACCATCTCTCTTAGGGTTGACATCCTCACTCTCCCTCCTGCCCAGTTCCGCAAGCCTCTGAAAACCTTTCTTTTCGTCAGTGAAAACACTGATCCAGGTCGGGAGCGCCTCTGACTTTGAGTGGCGCTATGTACAGTCTTGATTACTATTATAATTACAATATTTCTAACCGTTTAAAGCAGACTGAGCCAAATCACATTGAATGCCAATAACACTTCTTCGTCAGACTCATCATTGCGCCAAAGTTTCCTCATTGTTGACGTAACTGACGGTAACACGAGGAACATGACCGACGGTAGGCCCCTGGACGAGGCAACCATAATGGTGGCGCTTCATAAAGTTTATATATAACCCTTCCCGGCTTAAGGAGTAGATTTCTTAAAGTGCGCTTATCCTTTTCATAAACTGAAACTCTGTAAGGTGTGGTATGGTATGGTATCTTGGAATTTATAAAGTGCCTCTCACAGTGCGAATTATTCAGTGACGCTGTCTGTGGTGGTATTAAAATACTCGAGGTTGTGCAGACATTTATGCAGACGTCTTTTGTATATCCTTTTTCTTCCACAAACACGTGACATTCGGCAATCGTCTGTTGTTGCAATCACCCGAACTGACCTCAACTGGTTTTATCGATAGGCGTTGGTGTGTGATCGATTCATGTTTTGTGCATTATTTGTAATGTGCTACAGAAGTTAAGACATATATTACTTATCAGGAAATGTGCGATCGCTTGTCTGTTTTTATATCGTTTTATTAACTGATAATTTGCTTTAAAGAGCATTAATTGCAGTGTATGTCCGAGATATGTAGTTGGTTTCTGTTGCAGTTACTAACGCCTGCGATCCTAACCCTTGTCTGAACGGCGGAACTTGTAGCAATCTTGGTGGCGACTTGTTTACCTGTACTTGCCCGATATATTGGACCGGAGTGATATGCGAATCAAGTACGTTCAGATTAGTTGGCAAAAAACATATTTAGACAAAACTATGGACATATTCGGTCGTAAGATTTGGTGGGTTAATTTAATTAATTTTTTATTCATTTCCAGCTGAAAGACCTCCTTAACGAATGAACACTTAAAGAGGCTAATTTCACTATTCAGAGTCCAATTCCAAGTGCCATAAGTTACAGCAAGTTGCTAATACCAGCACAGGCCTTTGAAAACAGTGGCAATATGTGAAGTTAAAATGTCTAGTAACAGATTCATCGTAACCTTAAGCAAGACGTACATTTGTTCTGGTAAATTAAATTAAATTAATTAAATTAATGTTGTGCTGAGCTATTTAGCTTAGAGCTGAATGACAGGTTACAAAGGATTTTCTTAGATTAGTTAGAAAGGATTTCTTCATCCAATGATGGTTTCTTGAGGAGTGGAGTGACTAAAGATTGTTTGAAAAGCGGAGGGAAATTGCCAGTAGATAAGGAGATGTTGATTATTTTGGTAATGATAGGAACAAGGATAGATGCACAGTCTTTCAATAAGGAGGTAGGTATAGATCGAGTTCGAATTACTTGTTTGGAATAGGTTGTAATATATGGGATACTTCAGACTCTGATACTGGTTGGAAGGCAGATAATGAAGATCGAGGAGGGGGAAGGCAGAGAGTCGTGAGCAGAGGAGGGAGTATCTGCACTGTTCTGCAGGTGATTCGATGGTCGTTTTAAAAAGGAGTGATTGAAGAGAAAGACGAAGGGTAAAAATTTTGCCGGAGAAGAAAGAATAGAACAACTCAGCTACTGAAGAAGATGGAAGAGAGTTTGGAAGTGGGCTAGAGGAGTTCCAATGGAGGAGTTGGTTATGGTTTTCCAGATAAGGCGAGGATTAGCGGATCGAGAATGAATTAATGAGGTTAAACCCTCTTTTTAGCCGTAGCAAGTAGGTTGTGGTATTTATTCGTGGCAGCTTTTAGGGCAGAGAGCAGTTGAGGATCACGGGTTCATTGGTGCGTTCAAGGCGTCGACGGAAAGATTTGAAGGCCTGGATATAGGAGTTATACCAAGGGTTCAATCAATCAATCAATCATAAAATTTATATAGCGCCTCTTCAAGAGTTCTACTCAGAGGCGCTCCCGAGCCAGGCCTGATCATAGAGAAAAGTCTTCAACACGGTGTAGAAGGAAGACGAGTGTGTACGAGGAGATAGGCGAAGGGAAGAAGGCAGGTCATTCCACACTGTTGGACCAACAACAGAAAATGCTCGACGCTGCATTGTAGCAGTGCGGGCAAATGGAACCAGAAAGTCACCCCGAGTAGAGGAACGAAGAGCTGAGCGACCTATAGAAGTGGAAGAGAGAGTAAAGATGGAGCATAAGTAGCGAGGAGCTGTGCCCAAGACGCTTTGCCAGACAAGAGAGCAGAGCCGATACAGGATACGCTGTCGGAGAGGGAGCCAGTGTAGAGTATGATACATGTAGAAGGAAACGCTATCAAAGCGAGGAATGGAACCAAAAGGCGAGCCGCAGACCGTAAAATCCTCTCAAGAGTGGACAAGCGGACTTGAGGAAGACCAATGTAAAGAGAAGAGCAGTAGTCTAGACGAGAACAAACAAAAGCGTGGATAAGAGTTGAAGCAGCAGATGTTGAGAGAGAACGCGCAACAACCCTAAGCTGATGGAGATGGTAAAAGCAGGAGCGAGACAAAGAAGAGGTGCTTAGTAAAAGTTAATTCCTGATCAAGGATGACACCGAGGTCTCGTACTGAGGTAGAGAATGATATTAGTGGGAATTCAGCTGCAAAAGAGTTCAGGTCAAGTTTTGCCAGCAGCTGCTGGCGGGTACCCAGCCATATGAACTGGGTCTTAAGAGGATTGAGTCTCAGGCGATTGGAAGATAGCCAGGCAGTTGCGCGAGACATCAAGCGAACAGCACTCAGAGCATCCCGTACAGAGCAATGCGGGTAGGATTGGAGATCATCAGCGTAAGAATGGCTAGAAAGAGCACTAGCAGCAAGAACAGATTCAAGGTAAGCAGTAAAGAGGATATAGAGGAGCGGGCCAAGCACAGAACCCTGAGGGAGGCCAACAGGTACAGGAATCCAAGGGGAACGCGAGGAGTGGAAGACAGTAGACGAAGTGCGGTCAGATAGGTATGACGAAAGCCACTGTAGAGGTAGGTTGGAGATACCAAAGGAGGTAGAAAGGCGACGCAGTAGAAGATCATAATCTACTGTGTCGAAGGCTGCACTTACATCATAGAGTGCAAGTAGAGTAAGTTGAGAGCGATCAACAGCACTGTATACTAGGGTGGAGTGAAAAAATGATTTTTAATTAAATGAATTCTAATAGTGGGCAAAAGATGCAACTTAGGCAGAGTAACAAACACACCAAATATTTTAAATTTCAAATGACATCTTCTGCCCTCTACCGTCGATGCAATATTTCAACGTGATTAACCTAATATCACAATGGATGTCATCCAATCTCCTCTGCCTTAACCTTTCCAAAACAGAATTCATAATCCTAGGCCTTCCTGATCATATCAAGAAAAGCCCTAACCCTTCCATACACCCATCGGCTAACTCATCGCTTCTTAACTTTCACATCGGACCCCCACCCCGTTCATTACTTGTGATCCACACCTCTCCTTCTCTAACCACATCTCCAACCTCTCGCGCTCCTGCTTCAGGCACATTTGTGACCTAAGTCGCATCCGGCCCAAGATCGACCTTAAAACTGCCTCTACCATTATTACCTCTATTGTTCATTGATTACAGCAATTCCCTCTTCCTCAACCATGAATCCAGCCAAATCAAGCGTCTGCAACTTATCCAAAAGTCACTAGCCAGGGCTGTCACGAGAATGCCCAAACATCATCATATTACTCTCATCCTCAAATCACTACATTGGCTAATAATCCCAGAGTGAATCCACTTCAAAGTCCTATCACTAACCTATAACTGCCTACAATATATCCAGCCCAAGTACCTTTGTGGTCTCTTCACCATCCGGGCAACCCGCTCCACCCGATCCTCCTCCTATTTCAGTCTTTCTCGATCTCCGGTAACTACTCATCTCAAGTTCTCCAACCGAGCCATATCCAACACAGCAACACGCCTCTGGAACGATCTCCCTCTTGAATTCCGCAGATTCTTGGTCCCTCCATCATCATTCCAAGCCGTCCTTCATCCTTCTCGTCATGTTCCTCTATCCATCTCCGGGCTTTCCACTCCAAACTGAAGTCTCACCTTTTCAAGTAGGGCCTACTCCTACCCTGACTCATTTGATCCTCTGCCTTCCAATTCTCCTCGCCCTAAATAACACTCACCGTCACAGCTGCTCTGCGTCCTCTCTTGATCTGCCCCCCCCACCGAAACCAGACTCGGACCTCTTTTGAATTACTCTCTGGAAAACCCCCCTCAACACTCACAGTCGTAATACTATGCTGGCGCATCCTGCTTGAACAGAGCTTTGGTACTTCTTTCGTTCTCTCCTAATTTTCTTCCTTTCAGTAATGTCGCTGCATTCATTAGGCGTTACAGTCATAGGCGTAATTTGTCGGGGAACGAGGGTAACCGTACCCCACCCACTCTTTGGGTTGGGGTACCGTGCCCACCACTTTATGCACAATGCCAATCAATATTTTATTATTTTTCCTTCCCATAGACCGCAGTCAACGGCTTGCCTCTTGTATGTAAGAAATTGGTACCCCCCACCTTTTTAGACCAAAGTTACGTCCCTGGTTACAATTATATAATCCTTTAACAAACCAGAGGCGATTTCCGCAACTGATTTGAACGTGTATTTCATGAATTGTAACCGTTCGAAGACAGACAGTTGAAGAAAAAGAAAAATAATGCACCACATTGACGTTATTCAAAGAATTTTATATGGTAAATATAAAATCGTCGGTAGAGGGCAGAAGACGCAAAGCAAAATCAACAATATTTTGAGCACTATTTACACTCACATGCTGGCAACTTTCCATCGCTATTAGAAAACGTTTGCTTTAAAAAAACTTTTTTTTGCCATTTTCACTCCACCCTACTGTATACATCATTAAGAAGACTAAGAAGAAGGGTCTCAGTAGAGTGTCCCTTGCGGAAACCCGACTGACGGCAGGGTAGGAGGTTATTAGAGTCTAGGTAGCTCAGTACCTGAGAAGCTACAAGTTTTTCAATTAGTTTAGAGATAAAACTGACATTGGATATTGGCCTATAGTTCGAGGGGCTAGAGGGATCCAGGCCCATCTGTTTCAGGGTAGGCATGACGATAGAACGTTTCTGTGAAGCCGGCAAGATGCCATCACGTAGAGAAGAATTACAGAGGATCGTCAGGAACGGAAGGAGGGTGTCGATTTGCTCCTGGACGAGAAAAGTCGGAAGAGGATCCAATTCCGACGACTTGACAGGCGAGGCAAGGATGAGGCGACGCACCTCAGCCTCAGTGACCGGAGCAAGAGTGGAAAACTAGAGCTCAGTCGAGGAGAACGAGGGTGGCGGAGAGTCAGCAGTGTCACGACGAACAGCATTGACCTTTGTGGAATAGAAGTGGGCATATTCGTCAGCCGAGAACGGAGGAGGAGCCGGCGATGAAGTAGCTCCTGAGTTCCCCAGCAAGTCCTTGAAGGCGGACCACAGCCGTCTCGGGTCTCCGGAACTGGAGTTGATCTTGCTTTCCCCGTATTGACCCTCCTTCTCGCTGTAGTGACGATGCATCGCGCGAACAAATTTCACCCAAGCGGCTCTGTCAACCGCAAGCCCACTGCGGCGAAACACTCGCTCCAGTCGACGAGCTTGACGACGTAAGGTGTAACATTCCCCATCGAACCATGGGGATAAAGGTCGAGTACGCATCCTTGCCTGACGTAGAGGGAGTTGGCGATCGATGATTGCAGTCATCTCGTGTTAGAAGATGTCGAAGAGACGCTCTGCAGGTTCATCCTGGAACTGCGACGGGTCTTGAAAGGCTGGAACAGCCAGAACAGCAGCCGTGAACTTCTCACGATCAAGACATCGCCATCCCCGGATCCGTCTGACAGCGTACAGTGGTGTCTCATGTAGAAACGGGATGTTGGCAGTGACCAGCCCATGGTCCGAGATGGTCGGAGGAAATACCTCAACTCGCGGAGAACAGTCGTCTCTGGTGACAACCACGTCCAGCCAGCCACCTGCCTGGTGCGTCGCCGAGGATACATGTTGAGCTAATCCAAATTGCTCCATGTTCAGCTGGAAGTCCAAAGAAGATGGCAATGTGGTATTCTCAAGATGTATTTAAATCGCCGAGAATAACCAGTTGCGTATTATGAACGGCAAACTGTTCAAGGACTGTTCCAAGTTCATCAAAGAACAGGGCTGACGGAGGAGAAGATCCAGGGCGATAAATGGCCAGAACTGTAAGCGGCCCACACGGGGATGAGACAGAGACAGCGAGGGCTTCGAAGGTGGTAGGAGAAGAGGAGAAGGCGATCGTCTTAACACGTAGATGATCGCGATGATAAATAATTATGCCCCCGCCACGAGAGACAGTGTCCGACGATGACGGAGGGCGTGGGCGATCTGTGAAGGAGAAGCCCACAGGTACAGATCGAAGAACCGAGACATCCGTCGACGCTTGATGCCAAGATTCCGTTAGCACCAAAACATCAAGCTCATGCGAGATGATGGTATCGACGATGGCGACGTATTTCTCCCTTATGGATCTGGCGTTCAGTGTAGCCAGACGGAGAGAACGCTCTGCAGCGGGCGCTGCAGCAGCAGGAACAGAAGACTTAGAAGTAGACGACGAGGGGGTCGGCGGAGCGCCCGGTTGGCACTGCCGTCGTTGAGTCGGTCGCGGTTGAGTAGGTCGATTTAACCGATCGACTAGGCAATGAGATGAGAAGGAGGTCAGAGTCGGGCGCCAGAGCCCGGCACTAAACAACGCCTTGCGTGAAGCACGTGTAATCGTGAATGCAACAGAGCGTAACGACCAAAGTAGGTCACCAGTATAAACGACGCCGGGAATATCCATAATGTTCAATAAAGTTCGAAATAAACGCAAACTTTAAGAACCGAGTAAGGAATCTCAAACATAATACCGAAAGCTATACAACAGCCTAAAACGAGCGAAAAAGATCACGTCTGGACTGAGTTATAAAATGTAAACAAAAACAGGCCTAACACGGTGTTTCACGCAACGCGCCACACCTTCTAATCAAAGGGTTGTTAGAGTGAGAGCCGGATTTGGTAATGGTAATAATTTGGTAGGAGCCTGTTTGTCAAGAAGTGTAGAGTGGTGTAAAGTTGTAGGAAGACAGGACGTCGTCAAGAGAAGATGGAGGGTTTAGAACGAGGTCTGATGAGGAGAGATCTTGCGTGAAGGCTTCAATGTTTATGGAGCTGATGCGGTGGAAAGAATGAGAGATTGGAGGAGGTAGTATGGGGTAATGACAATAATATCTACGTCAATCATTGTACTGTAGTTAAGCGTGTAATGCATTATAGGCAAGTATTTGTTTTGTATCCAGCTAACTACAATGAATCGTTGGCCTGTGGTACAACGTTGGACTGGTCGCATTACAACGCGACGAATGGCTTCACAAGGCTGTGCTACTTCTGGGCGTCTCTGGAGGACATCAGTGGACGACACACTGAATGTCGTTTCACGATCCACGGCATTCCACTGTACGATGACTACATCGGTCTGTTAAATGCCGGTGGCAACTTCGGCTGCATCGTCAGTCAGAATTACCCAGAAGACTTACCGATAACGAGCCGAGTAGCGTGTGAGGATGATTACCAGCAGGACGTGTCGCTTGGTAATTACACCGAATCCGCCCGTCTTATGGTCTGCATTCGCTACCCGTACGACGGAGTACCAGGTAGAAAGTAACACTAAGAGCCATACATGCTACAGACACATGTGAATTCCACAGCTTAGATATCGAAGTAACAAGGAAAATTACCTTAATTGCTAATTTTATACGTTCTTCAAATACAACCAGTGAGAAGTATATTGTATCTCACATGATACGCGAACATTTAAGTAACTATATAAGTAGACGTGAAACTGAAGATGACAAACCATTGGCCACACAAACCTATTAAAGAAATTGAAAAGAATAACGTGTGGTGTTGCTATAATATGCTTTTATGATCTTTCATGCGTTACCATGCCTTTTCTGATTTAACGTACAGCATGCGACATAGGCTCCAATGCAGTGGCGTCACGAGGAGGGTGCGGGGGGTGCGGACCGCACCGGATGACACCCTCAGAGGGGGAGGTTTCACCCAAATGACAAAATCACTGTCTAAGAATTTAACATGACGAATTTCCTTAAAAAATGTCATGAGATTTTTTGTGCGACGAATTCTTAGGTCATCACATTTCCTGTGAGACGATCTCCTAAAAAAAGGTCATAAAATTTTTGTGAGACGAATTTCCTAAAAAAGGTCATAACATTTCACAATTTCACATGAGGGTGACACCATGACTTACCGCACTGGGTGACAGTAGCCCTAGTGACGCCACTGCTCCATTGGATTTGATTACACCTCAGCCTAAGGGCGACATCTGAGGTACCATAGCTAGGAAGGCGCACTCCGGTGTATTGTATTGTATTGTATTTATGAATTTATAAAGCGCCTCTCGCAGTACAACCTAATCAGAGACGCTCTGATTAGGTTGTACTGCTTTACTTTCTCGATCTCTTCCTACATCCCTTACCATACTTAAAACCTTTTTCTTCTCTCGAGGCTTTCGCACTGGAAGCGCTGCTGAGTGACCTCAGCTGTGGGTGGCGCTATACAAATCTTCAATCATTGAAACAGGGCAATTTTAACATGTTGACTGATGGGGAAAATTCCCTACCAGCCTTTTAAAATTCCCCACCAGCCCTTGCCCCTTTTCCTCACCAGTGAATTTGTCCTCTTAGTACCATATCATTTTTTGTCATTTTTTTGTGATCTTATGATTCTGAAATACCATGAATAAAAACCACAGCAGACGTGAAATCTTTATAATTTAATCTCGACCTTGCCAACGCATTCAAAAGAGACTAAGAGAATAGTGTCACTCACAACTTGGTTGTGGACGATCACAGAACTAGTATGAAGTCTGACATAATCAATGCACGACTTTACATTGCCTTGAATGGAGTGGGAAGTGCTCACTACTTCAAACTCAAGATTGGCCGTTGTACATTTTCTTTCTGCCAGGAATCGAAGAGAATGTGAGCCCAGTTTAGACATTTACTGAAAAAGAGATTTCGTTCAGAAATGTTTCTGAGAATCTGGTCATTTTTTCCTAGTTTCTTTAACATTTATCTTGCTTCAATAATAGTGCTATTCTAATTTTATTTCTTGTTCTTACCTGCAGTTGGGCAGTGCTTGTTGTTGGATTTGAAGTAATGACAAATATCAATGGTTTCATTTTGATAATTTGTTTTTTTCGATAATCTGACTGCTCGAAAGTTCAACTATTTAAAATATATGTTCTTTTCCAGTTTCTCAGCGCCCTTGTAGCGGCATAGTCGTGTTACGGCGCTATAGGAATTGTCCGTGTTATTATTATTATTATTCTCTGATTCAGTGCCTTTACTTAAAATAGGGCCTACGCACGAAAAATGTCCTTTTTCAACATATCCCCACCAGTGGAAATTTGTTTACATTAAAATTAAATTAGGTATACTCGACTCTTTCTGTCCTGACAGCGAACGAATTCTCACTGCCCCTAAAATTTTCAACTGGATCGTTTTCTGATCGCTTCCTCCTACCTACTGATTATTTGACATTTATTAATATACGTGCCACAATCAGTCTTTGGTCACGCTCTGTTATGCTACGAACCATGTTCATCTCTCTGTCTGTCACTCTACCTCTGCAGTTTGGAACCCTATGCCTCTAAGTCCTAAAAATTTCCGACAGTTTGATAAGTAAGTAGCATACACGCTAAGCATAGCGTTAGTTGACAAGGGCAGAGCAGTAAAGATTTGAGAGTCCTAAATAAATAGCATGATCGCTTAAATGCTTTTCACTACATCTAATAAACTTCACTGTATATTAGGGTGGAGTGAAAGCTATAGGTAAACTTTTTTTGAGGAATCTGCAATTGGCAGGGGGTGCAAAACTTGTGTATAGATACTAGTTTTGCTAGCGTAAAATATTTTGCCTCTAGGATTATGTTTTGAGGTGCCCCAACGGCGAAAACCTATCCCATTATAACCCAGAAATTGAAATCTTCCACAATAAACTGTTAGAAGCAAATCATGTAACAATTTGCTAATAGGTGCTTCTAGACTAATTTGACCCTGCTGAAAACGAAAATCGTGGTTAGCAAGCTGCAGTTTTAGCGGTTACATGGAAAAACCAAGATGGCGGCCAAAATGGTGGCCAATATCTTCAAATGGCTATAAGTACAGTCATGTGTATCACAGAAACATGATTTTAGAGTCTAAATAAACATTTCCGGGGTTAAGGAATGCGATGGAACTAAAGACACATATGTAGCACTGCCAGAAAACAAAATGGCGGACAAAATGGCGGCCAATATCTCCAAATGGCTATAAGTAAAGTCATGTATATCATGAAAACATGATTTTATAGTCTAACTTAACATTTTCGGGGTCAAGGAATGCAATGGAACTAAAGACACATATGTAGCACTGCCAGAAAACAAAATGGCGGCCAGTGTGTAGTAGTGTTTTCTTGATTAAAGAATACCAACGAAATAAAACTCTCTATGTAGCATTGACGTTATTGCAGTTTCACTTTCATTATACATGAAATTTTTAATAGCCTGCGATTCCAGTTTAACCATTTTATACATTACGGATGCAATATTCGTAGGGTGACCACACGTCCCGGATTGCCCGGGACAGTCCCGGAATTTGAAAAAATGTCCCGCGTCCCGGACACGTCCTTTCCGGGACAATGAAACGTCCCGGAATGAATTTTCTATTGTTAAATACGTAGAATTTGCTATTTTAAATTTCCAATAATTAGAAGAAAAAAGAAATAACAACATCAACAAATACACAGCGCAGCACAAAATTTACAATTCCTCAGCACAATGTAATCTTAAGACTAAGAGTATGGCTAACTATGGGTCGACATTCTGCAATAGACGCTTATATGGGCAGCTGTAGGATGTCTATTCTAAAAAGCAGGAACTGACAATTTACCAAATCTTTTGAAGATGGTCGCATACAATACATTATGACCATGCCTGCTTCAAATGCTGCAGTTGAACGAGTGTTTAGCTTGATGGAATCATTCTGGTCCGATACAAGAAACAGATGCTTAACGGAGCTTATTAGCCTACAGCAGAAGTTCGATATGGATTGCCAAACATTTCATTAGTTTGTCAAAGGTGACAAGGAGTTGTTGCGTTGGGTAGGAAATGACAAAATATAAACGTTTCGACACTAGTTATATAGGCTATTGCTTAGATTACGTACTTTATATTTCTGCTTATCACTCAGAGATGTCAATGTAGTCTCTGTTATTATCTAGGCTTGAATCTATACTAATTTTAAGCAAATTTGATTTTGAGTTTGAGAAATAAATTGACCAATTTGTATATTTTTGGCTTGTTTTCTTTCGAATTAAATCAATTTGAAATAAAATGCTTCATTTTCAGCGGCGGCGATCTTATTTGACAGGTGGGGGACACGGGACACTTTTTGAACTGATCTGGTTAAGAAAGAAGTGAAAAAACTTTGAAGAAACACCAAAGAAGGTAAAAAAAATTTTCGAGTGAGAAAATTTGTTGACCTTTTTTGGTGTTTCTTCAAAACTAGAGTATTTGCCCGTCATATTATGATGGCAGTGTAGACCTATGTAATTATGTCGTTGGTTAAAATGCTCTGAGCGCCGTCGTCAAGACGGCAGTATTGACGTCACAAACGGTTTCTGTTTCACAATAGATTCCAGAAACCGTTTGTGACGTAGCGTCCTCCGACAGACACACGCTATATGGATATTATATGTATAGATGGTATACTGTGTTCCCCCAACTCTCAAAGGTGGGGTCTTGTTCCCCTGCCCTCCCCCCCCCGATCACCGCCCATGTTCATTTCGGTCTGGAAATCTTACAAATATATTCAGTTGAGGCATTGCGTATGTATAGCGCTCTTCCCAATGAACGCTCAGGAACAGCGTTCCCGCACCTTTTTCCAGCTGTTAAAAATTGTTTAGTTATATTAAGAAAAGAATAATTTAGTTACCTTAATTCATTGTGACGTCAGAAATTTCTTACGGAGACTCCTCCCCAAACTCCAACCTGTTTTTTCTCGGGCTTCGCCCTCGATTTAGCCCTTCTATTGGCCTAATTGTTCAGTCATGTATCTGTGGTGTCCCGGAATGGCAGAAAAGAATTGTGGTCACCCTAAATATTCGTGTTTCGTGACTTGACTTGTATAGACCAGAGCTATTTCAAGTAGAATTCTGTTAGTAGTTGTAAGCCATCTTGAATGAACTACTGGGTCGGGCTTTCGATTAGCAACTTCGTCAGAGCATTTCCTAGCAGATATAGATTGACATATAGGACCATTGTACAAATACTTCTGATTGATACTATCGGCATTATCAACACACAGACAATAATTGTCAAGTGTAATTGCTGTAAAGGGAACTACGGATTTGTTTTCGGATGCTTGGTTTGCTTTACCAATTGGACTAGACAACGTTCTAGGACCATGTGTTACACTATCAAGTTTCTGTAGGAGATGTCTCAAAGGCAATTGGTTTGCATGCAACAAAGAAACGAGCCACTGCAGTGATCACCCTATCTCCATTTCGAGCAAGGGAATAACACCTCCTCTGTTACCAGTATTCACATTTGTGCCATTGCACCCAACAACAAGCAATCTGTTCGTTGTAATTTCATTTCGGTGGAGTAGATCTGATTTTCCTCTTGCTATACTTTATGGGTTTGCAACTGATGGACTGAAATGACATGCATATTTCGAATTGGGTTCTGACACAACTGTAATATGCTCCTCGGTTATCATATCCGGATAGCCTAATACCATCTTCATTTTTCACTTGCACTTTCCTTCTATCAACATATAACCCTATTATGGATTCTCGTACACTTGCTTGTAAATATTTTCTGACTCTCATTCTCTACGAATTTTACTCCTGTCGTTATCCTGCGATCTGTCATCTTCATGCACTACTTAGTCTATCAGCTCTTCAATCAGAAACATTGTATCTATCACATTCCCTTGTCACAAAACTCAGAGTTCTTTGCATCTGCTACTGCTGAAACAATTACTGTTTAATCTCGCTTCAGGTCATCAAGAACCATTAGGAAGAGCTCCATCATGTCAGCACATGTCGGAAGCACTGTTTGAGACAGTTCTGAATGAATACCAAGTACTGGACAGCTAATAGGTTTTATTGTTTTTGGCTGTTTGACTGACATTCTTGCAATCTGCCTTTGAGTCTTCAATATATTTACAAAAGACATCGCCAAAATAAAATTGCAATAGTGAAAAAATATCACATTGCAAGTATAAAAAATTCATGCCATCCATGCAAAATTTCGGCAATTCGTGTTTGCTTGGGTGGCCTTGGGGCACCTCAAGAATTTAACCAAATCCAGTAATATTTTACATGCAGGCTACTGGGCACAGTAGACAACGTTTGCACACCCTGCCGATTCTGAAATGTTAACTTCATGTTTTCACTCCACCCTACTGTATATCCCATTCAAAAGTCTATTGTAACCTTTAGTTGATTGTGTTTACGATGGGCGTGTCCAGAACTCCAATCTTCAGACAGAACAGACTGAACAGCTTTCTCTCTTTTAAAAACTGGTAATATTAAAGTATGAAATAATTATTTGCAGTTTCTCAACCACTGCTTGCTGATCGGAGAATTTAAGGTTGTTGCTTAAAAGTGAAACGTGTTTTAAAATAAATCCACAGACAACTACAATAAAAAAAGGTATCAACAGTGTAGTGAAAACGCGCAGTCACCGACGAGAATATATTAGTACTAGAGCATTGGCCCGTCATATATGACGGGAAGGAGGGAGAGATGGAGGCAGTGAAAGATTGAGGCAGTGACCAACCCCTCCCTCTCACTCCTTCTCTCCATCCCTCTCCTTCAGTGATATTTTCGTTAACGGAAATAGGAATTAGAAGTAAAATTACAAATTTCCGTTAACTAGAGTAAGAACGAAAATTGGCAATTATTTTGAGAATGCGAATAGAACAAGAACTGAAATGCACTACAGAGAACGGAACTATGAATAAAAATAGGAATTGTTTTCAGAACGTAAATTTTTGCATTATAATTTTTGCGGTACGCAATTTCTATAAGTGAGATCCATCATGCGACCGAGAGCCATTAAGATCGGTAATCTTCTGCTGTGGTAGGGGAGAGTTGCCATAATTGGACCACTTAAGGGAAACTGAGGTTTTCTGAATGAATGCTACTGAATTTCTAAAAGGAAATTATGCCACATGATGGGCTAATATGTCAAGTATGTTGTTAATAAGCAAGGAACAGATAGTAGCCTATTCATGTAAATATGAAAAATAACTAAAACAGCTAGAGCTGTAATAGGTCCAATCAAGGCAACCTATTGCCTTAAATGGACCACATGGTTGCCTTGACTGGACCAGTTGCCCCGAATGGAACACATCATATTAAAGATGTTTTTAAAAGATAATTTGCAAAAAACACACACTTGAAACGTTTAAAAACACTTATTGTCTACAAACATACAATAAAAGTATCTAGCAATGATGTACAAAAACGACGAACAGTCAACAATGAAGTAAGACAGTAGCATGTTCAAGGAACAAATCAAAATAATTAAATAAAACCAAACAAAACCACGAGCAAGCAGGGCACAAATACATATACAAATACTGTGATGCATATACAACAGAAAGAAAATGTTATTTGACATAATACAAGCCAATTGTAATTATTATTATTTAAAGAATCAAAATATAACATTGCGATAGTTCAACGCTCATCAGTCTTAGCGTAAAATCACTTATTGTCGCTCAAACATGAAACCCGGCTATAGCTAAAACAAACATGATTTCATTTTTAAAAGCTAACCTAAAATGTGTACACTCGTTGTCAGGTACGTCTAAAATTAGATCAGCACCACATGAAAAAGACTTTTAACCGCAATTTTAAAAATATATAGTTTTCCGTCAAACTGCCTGTGTCAACACGATCAATATTCAAGTGCGCAAGAATACAACAATTGAAAACGAGGCTATATATGTATCTAGGGGGTAAATAGGCTGTGGTCCAATTGAGGCAACGGTCCAATCGGAGAAACTCTCCCCTATCTTTGAGATGCATAAAGGATGCATCGATTATAATGGGAAAAAATTATTTTGTCTCATTCCTATTTCTAATAGTGCAACGTAGCTGCCACTTGATGTCAGCAGTATTCTGGTGCAATTTCACCAATTTTGCACGTGATCTTGAGGTGCCCCAGTGACCTTGAAGTTTTGATATAAGACGCACAATATTTACCCATGTTATGCATGGAGTAATATCCAGAAAAATAAGCTTCCACAGTATGTATCTGATGAGAAGTATATTCAGTTCTAATTCCAATGAACATAACCTTCCTAGTATTGGTGATAAAAAACCTTGCTACAGATTCGTTAGATGGCGTGTTTGTGTGGTGAAAGACATTGACTAGATTTAATTAGTATAAGTTCAGTAGATGTCGTAATGGTAATATACAGACATAGGGTTCCTATTTAAAGTAAGAAGTAATTTAATCACTGTCCTTTGTAAATGATATCATCCAATAGATATAAAAGGTGACAATATCGCTAAGAAGTTCATGAAATATATAGTAATAATTTGAATAAAGCTTAATAATATGTTTAGTTTTGGCGAAATGACATAGTGAACTAGCATAAGTTATATAGTATAGTATAGTATTAGTTAGTTTAAGGGTAGTATGTTCCTGAGTATTTATTATAATATTATAATGATATTTGTCATTTTATAAGACATGGATAGAAGTCAAAAAATAAACTAGAAAGTCAAATATCAAATTGGACCAAAATTACAGGAATGACAGGGTAATTAATAAATAATAAAGTTTATCCAAGTGGAGGACTCTTGACAAAACCTTTATTGTTCTAGTAGTAATCCTAGAAGATTTTCCAAGTTTAATTCATCTATGTTTTTAATGCTATGTAGGTTAGTTGTATTGTTTAACCAAGGGGCAGGGTATTTAGAACTAACTAAAGTGTTCTTAATATTTTTTCCGTTCTTATAAGCAATCATTGGTATAGAATTGAAACAGGTATGTAATTCTGGGTTTTCAGCTAGAAGTTCTTGCCAGAGTTTATGAAGTGTTCTTTTAAGTATAGCTTTTTTATCAAATTTATTTTCATAAATAAGGATTAGAATGGGTCTATCGATGGTATTATTTTTGGTTTTATACGACAATAATGTAGTTCTATCTACACTCTCGTAAAAAGTGTGGAGTTTTCCTACACACTTTCATCCACATCAGTGTGTAGCTGTCACTCTTCCACACAAATGTGTAATTAATCTACACAAAATTGTGGAGTTTTTTTTATTGCACACTATTGTGCATCATAATTGCACAGTATTGTGCAATTATATAGTGCACAGTATTGTACATCTTTCTTCCACATCAGGTGTGTACCTTAGAATACACACTAATTGTGCATTTAAACTGTAATTCAGATTTTTGTTTTCATTTGTGATTGTGACTTGTTATTTTCATTATTTGATACTCAGTGAAGTATAAATGAACAATAATTACTATTTCACAAAGAATGGACCCCGTGACTGCACTGTGACTTCCTTAAAGAAGAAGAGATTTTCAATTATGCAATTCAGACAAAACACCTCTGAACTGAAATATATATATTAGACTGATTCACCATTGTTAAGGAAAAAAATAATTTTTCATTTCATATTGGGCTACCCTCTAGTTTGGTGCCATTTGGGGTCAGGAACATTTGTGCAAAATTATAGGCTTATACATTGAGTTTTAGTGACAGCTCAAGACATGTAAAGTTTTGTAGCATGACGGAAACAGCACTTTTTATTGTCAAATAACATTTAATTTTATTGTAATTGAAATGGTCAAAATATTTGAGTACAGTAGTTTGTAGCTTATGTCACACTATTCAGTGTTCACAGTAATATAGATAGGGTTCAGAATATGTCTAGTCAGCTCTGTAGTTTTTCTTCAACTATCTGAAAAACAAGCTGCTGCTGAGCGTCGTCATGCGTACGAGCACTACTGAATTCTGTTGCAAGCTTGACAGCATGTTCCACACAGTCATTGATGACCTTCATGCTCATTGCTCACTACCTTCTGCTTGACATCAACATAGGCAGGACAGGAAGGCCATGTAGCTGGATCATCAGTAAGAAAACTTGGATCAGTTTTAAGTGCAGTGAACAGATTCATAGATCTTTCAGTTACAAACTCAGATATAAAAGTCTTTGCCTGAAATTCCTATACTGACTTTGGAATAGATCAGTTTTCATTGATGGTCTCTTCAGAGCAGCTAACATCTCCTCCTTCTCACTATTCCAGACACAATCAGAAACAATGCAAGACCGTCAAATCCTCACTCAAATACCAAAGATGCCCTCTTAATTTCTTCAGTGCAATATCTGCCACTTGACTATCAACGCTGCCAAATGACTCCAAAGTTTGGAGGAGGCAGATGTCATTATACGGAGCACTGAACTGTTTGGAGCAGTGAACTAGGCCTTCACATAGATGGTTACGGTGAACAGACAGATGCACTGAAGACTGAAGAGCCTTCAGTTCTTGTGCTGTAAGTTTGAACTCTTCATGAAACAAGTAGAGTTTCAGACAATAAATTCCTTTTGTCATCTTTCTGGCACGGTGATAGGCTCCTGGAGGGCTGAAATGTACAATGACCATCACTCACAAGAGTTACATTTACACCCAGTATAATTAGTGCCAATCTGATGAACTTGAGGTAATCCTGACGTGCTCAAGTAGCTCGACTGAGTTGATTCCTCCCTCTTCTGGTCAAGCCAACCATACTCACCACTTGGTGAGATCAGATTTGGCTCCAATGGCTGGAGCATTAATTGTTCTGTATTTGTTAGTGTCAATGAAATTCTACTGTTCTTTGAATCGACTAAATATTGCAGCCTGCGGTCCCAAAGACTTGAAATATTGGTCGAATACTGCAGCTGAGATAAGTTCAAAGATATGATGTCGGCAGGCTAAAAAGTGTAGACGTTTGTCAAATGCCTGCTAAATGACCGTAATGGCACCGATGTGAACACCAGTGTTTGAGCTAGTTGTGTCAAAACAGAGACCTGCAAGCCAGTTTAGACCATCTTTCCTGTCTTTTAATGTCTGGACGACAGTGTTTCTCATAAGTTCACCGGTACTCATTGGGAGTTTAGGAATGGCCAATAATTTCTCAACATTAACTCCTGATACAACAATTGGCATCCTGTGGACCAGGTCCTCATCAGTGTCTGATAGTAATTTTCTGTCAAAATGAGCAATTAGCAGTGTATTTGGCAAGAAATAATGTTCTCTGTTGGTTTGCACCATGGATTTACTAACTGTTGACCGTGCTTTGTAGATAGAACTTGTACATAGAACTTGTTGGTAGTGTCATGTCCTCAATGTCAATGCCAACAGCTTTTAGGACTGAAGCAACAATGTGCATTGCTTCCCGAGGTGTAGTTTTTGTGCGATCATGGCTTGCCACTAACATTGGAGCATCAATGAGGTGTCGTCTTTTCGGGTAGTGTTATATTTCACTCATGAAAATGCAATTAATTAAAATTAAGTAAAAATTAAATAAATGCAAAACAGTATATATTACACAGTAGTAATAAATAATATAAAATAAATATGAAACATTGAATATTCCTTACATTACAATGTTATTGCTGCAGTTGTTGCTCTTAAGTTACTAAAACTCAGAATGTCGTTCCTTCACCATTTTTCAATGTCACTCCATTACTGATTGTCATTCCGACTCAAGACACCCAGCAATAATATTAAAACTGTTTTATATATTCTTTGAACTACAGTGTGCATCTTAAATGCAAGTAAGTAAAGAAAAAGAAGTATTGAGGGTAGACACTGTACGCAAATAATTTATTTTTATGTACAAAAATTATAGATAAATTCACGAAAACTGATTTCAGAACCCTGTTGAGCTGTCACTAAACAATGGAATAATCTCATGAAAATTTTAGGAGTTATTTACTACACCAAATGACATCATTTCAGCACCTAGCCACTTGAGATTTCCAAAATAATTTTTTTTGAAACACCCTAATATATATATATATATATATATATATATATATACACACACACACACACACACACACACACACACACACACGGCAAAGAACCAAACAAATGGTATTTCTGGAAAAAGGATTTAATTGTGTATAACATGAAAATAGTAAGTAATTAAAATAAAATACTGAACGATGAATCTTAATTGTTCCAAATTTTCAAATATATTATATCAAACATATTACTTTAGCAAAGTTTCAAATAACATAATTATGAGAAATCAACATATAAAGTCAAAATAATAGCAAATCAATTAGTCAATAGTAAAAATAACACTGGTACTTGTGACCAAACCAATTTTGTCAGCATACACAGAAGCTCTGCCAGTATTGAAGTCTTTACTGACGATTTACTGACAAGTATTTATTAGGATATATTAATATATAAAGTTAACATTTATATAAAACAAATATACTGGTAAAAATAAAATAAAAAACTAGTATGATGAACTAAAGGTTGAATAATCAAAGGGCATTGGCCAGCAGCATCACTGTCTCAGTGTCATTATTATAACAAGACGATTTGTATAGCGCCGTAGCACAGCCGAAGGAGAGGGCACTGTACATGAGTTCAAAAAGTAAGGGACAGTCGTATGATTGTTTAAAAAGATAGGTATTGAGCTGTGATTTAAATGGCGAATTCTTCAAATGGTCGAGCGGATTGTTCCTTGTAGTGTGCTCAGTGATAGAGTACAACAGTCACAAAACCTGGTTGAAGACTTGTGGGTGATTTTTAGATGTGCTCAGTCACTAGAAATATTTTGATTGGGCCATTTTTGTCAGTACCAAACTTCTTACTGACAATTAAGCAGCAAGGAATCCGTTACAAGCTATCATAAAAGAAACGAAGCTTAGACGGACAGTCCAAATACAAAACACCATGTAAATAGAAATTCCACTCCCTCTACACAACAGTTTGAGATGCAGTCGGTTTTGACGAAATACTGCAACTTCACTTGTCTCTTTTCGAATGGCAAGTGCATTGTCCACACGATCTTGCTCCTGTGGAAAAACAAATGTTTTAAGTATACAGCTGTAGTGGTTAAGGTTCCAGACCTGTAGTAATAAGGCTGTGAGTTAGAAACTCACATTCTTGGGTCAGTTCATTGAGACAGAGGGACAGCCTAGCTGCCTATGGTGGATAAGCAATCCGGAAAAGAAAACTTTAAGTTGAGCATAAAATGACACAAGCGACTGAGCAGATCGAGCACTTGGAGGGAATTCTAAAAATTTAGGTCCAGCAACTGAAAGAACACATTCAACCAACAGTTTTAGCTTTAGGTATGACCAAAGACAGGCATTCAGATGACCTTGTTGAAAAGTTATGAGACTGAATATTAAGAACTGTCGTCATTAAATATAAATTCATTCGAATTCTAGCATTTCTTGGATCCAGTTTCAAGTCATCTATAAGGCCAATATATAGATTATTAAGCGTTACGTTGCAAATCGATAATTATCAACTGAGTAGAGAAATGTTAGAAGTCAACGTTACAAATTTAAATCTACATCTACCTGGGCTAAAGAATTTTACAGATAAGTCTAACATAAATGCTATCAAAGATGACTATACAATACAGTGAAACAACACAATAGGAGTGAATCATTTGTTAAATATTAATAATAACATACATTAACAAACCTGACAAATTTTAAAATTAACTCTGAAGTTGGACAAGCCAAAAAATTGACTGAAACTGAAAATTTGAAACAAACCTCAAAATCAACAAAGAAGCAGTCCAGTCAAGTACAGCTTCGAGGGAAGTCGTCGTCTTTTCACAGAATTCTTTGGAGGTGCCACCTTACTCTTTTTGTCTGCAAAAGTTAGACAGATAATCTGTTACTATAAAATCGAAGCACAGGATCCCTAAAATATTAAAAGTAATGCATTCCAATCGAGTCGAAATCCAGGGCTTCATCAGCAGTCCATAATTAGACAAAATTGATTCCCCCAGTGGATGAGAATTCAATGACAATCAAACTTCCAAGGAAACTCTGCAATACCGTCATTGCCATAGGCATAAATTTGTATTGTGCTGGTGGTGTTGACTGTCACCACCACTTTTAAAAGTGGTGGTGACAGTCAACTGGCATCCATATGTCAAACATGATGAAGCTGTAGAGTTCAGAACTCTTTGGCTAGAGCCATAACTAATACATGTACATTTCAACATAACCGTGTGCTTGAATCTTTGCATTGGCTTCCTGTTCAGCAAAGAATTCGTTAAAAAAATAGGGCTCATAGTTTATAAAACTGTGAACTCCGGCCAGCCACAATATCTAAAATCAGTTCTTATTGTCCAGACTTGTCATTATTCGACAAGGTCATCTATCACCTTAGGTTGGTCATACCTAAATCAAGAACTGTTTGTTCTTGGTGAACGAGCTTTTTCGGTTGCTGGACCTACTTTTTGGAACTCTCACTGAAAAGAGCGCACAGACACAGAGAGAGTCTCCATGTGTCTGTGCGCTGTGTTCAGCCTCTTGTGTCATTTCATTCTCAACTTAAAACTTTCCTCCTTAAAAATTGCTTATCCACCTTCGGCTGCCTCTCTGTCTTACGGACTGATCTTCCGGATATTGAGCTGATAATGGCATGGTTTTGGTGCACCATCGGTTGATGATTTGTGCATTACATAGCGGTGCAACAGAAATTACTAATTACAATTACAGTGATGATAGATGCCTTCACGTTAGTGTACTTACTTATCCATCTTGCTGTAGTTGACACTGGAGAGAGGGATTGGTCACTACCGCTTTGTGGGGCAAAGTTATGCCTTTGCCCAAGTGAGAAATAATTGGAGGGTCTCTCTACACGCAGTTCCATCTGCAAACCAACTCTGCACTGAATCCTTCATGAACCTAAACATGCAAAACAATAAGTCACTAGATTAGTTTATGATAAAAATAACAATAAATATCCGTTTATCCTGTTTAGTAGCAGTGAAACGAGTGACCAATCAACAACAACAAATGCATCATGACAACAGTAAATCACCGTTAAAGTGCAACTAGTGGATTTGCCCGTCATAATGACGGGAGAGGGAAGGAGGGAGGGAGGGATGGAAGGAGAGAGAGAGGGAGGGAAGGAAGGAGGGAGAGGAACAGGTAGGGCGGGAGGGAAGGAGGGAGGGAGGCATAAGCAGACTTATCTATGTGTGTCAATCCGTCTGTCTGGCTTTACGGTTGTACGTCTCTCTCTCTCTCTCTCTCTTGTGCCCTGTGTTCGTAGGCGGTGAGAATTTCGGGAGTCCATGTTATATTTCATCGGCTATAATCAGTCTTCGCCTCGTCCTCCTCCACCTCAAGAAGGACAGAGGTAGGGAAGGAGGGAAGGAGGCACAGACAGACTTAATAACCGCTGTTTGTGTGTCAATCCGTCTGTCTGTGTAGCCATCCATCCGTCTGTCTGTCTGGCTTTGCGTGTGTACGTCTATCCCCGTAGTTCCCAGTGTTCATGGGCGGGGCTAATTTCGGGCACCTTTTAGAGCGTTTATCGACACACAAATCTGAGAAACTATATTAATGAATACAGTGCATTGTTGAGGGATGTTTGATGGGATACAGTGAAGGCGTGAGCAATGGTGTTGCTGATAACAATAATAATAATAATAATAATAATAATAATAATAATAATAATAATAATAATAATAATAATAATAATAATAATAATAATAATAATAATAACAACAACAACAACAACAACAATGATAATAATAATAATAAAAACAACAACAACAACAATGATAATAATAATAATAATAATAATAATAATAATAAAAAAAAAAAACAAAACAACAACAATGATGATGATAATAATAATAATAATAATAATAATAATAATAATAATAATAATAATAATAATAATAATAATATATTCTTTATTATTTCATACTGACAGACGCAGTAAGATTACATTGAAACATGACAGTTATATAATAAAGATCTTAATTAAACACACGTTTGGCAGCCATGCAAGTTGCTGCCCTAGAGGGGCTACGGGTTTCGAACCGCGTTCTAATGCTCTCCTGGCCATGAGTGTTACCATTAATCTATCCCCCCGATGTGTAGGCATATGTGGTGTGAAAGGCTTTGGTGTGCAAAGCACGAGTCTGTAATTTTTGCTAGCGAAGTTGCGATATATTGCAAGACAATGCAACATGAATAGGAACTTTAAAGTGAATACGAATGTGTATTCTAGCTTGACATACATTCCAGTTTTCAGACGAACCTACTTCAACGATAACGAATTCCTGATAGAAAGATTGTTACCGGCTGAATTAATTTAATACGCTAAAATGACCTAAATTATAATTTATTAGCAGTACTTTAATTTTGTTAATATACATTGATCAGTCGAGCCCATCGGGTTTTAGGCAAACCATTTCTTTCGAACGTCGGACTAGGCCTGTATCATGAATGCGTAAAATTAATTCTACAAACATGACTTTTTCTCAGTGTTTTAACTTGTGATCATTCTAATTACTTAACAACTTAAATATTCGAACATTGATTTAACTGCACTTACCTTTCCATTTCCAACAGTATTGAAGAAAATATAGCCTTCCGCTCGATGTTCTTTGTTCACACACAAAGACCCACGCACGCGGCCTCCAGTCGCAATGAGTCACCGATAACGCTGATACTCTTGTTAAGCCAACAGAATTTGCGCGCTAGCATGGAGCCGGCCTAAGCGGCCGGCTCCATGCTAAAACTACACACTCGCTACACAAAAATGTGTAGAAAGGGTCCGGCTGTATAATAAGCTCCACAAAATATGTGTAGAAAGTCTCCTCCACAATAAATGTGCAGACATCGCTGCACACTTTCCGCGAGAGTGTATAAGCTTAAGTTTATCAATGGCTGTTATTAGTATTAATTCTGGATATTCTCTGAGTTTAAAGGCATTATACATATTTAAAAGTTGGTAATCTAAATCGAGCGGGTCTGAGACTATACGTTTAAGTCTTAAAAATTGACTAAATGGGATTGATTGTTTAACATGGGGAGGATGATTACTTTGATAGTTTAAATATAATTTTCTGTCAGTTGGTTTAATAAAGATAGTTGTTTTTAAGCAATTATTAAGTTTAATAACTTTAACGTCTAGGAAAGGAATTTCTTGTTTAGATTTATTAATAGTAAATTTAAAATTAGAATGAAAATTGTTAAGGGTAGTAAAGAAGTGATTCAATTTATCAGAGGACTCATTCCAAATACCAAATAGATCGTCTACAAACCTATCATGGTTCCATGTAAGGTCTGGGTAACTGAAGTTAAAATTTTGGAAATATTTATGCATGACTATATTCGATTCTTGGACAGAGCTAGCTCCTCCCATAGTTAGACCCTGTATCTGTTTGTAAATATTACCGTTAAAAGAGAAATCACCTTGTCACCTTGTGCTGTCAGCTCGTGAAGCTCTAGCGATCGTCCTGGTGAACACACTCCACCGTCTCCTATTCGATGAGATCGAGGGGCCCTTGACTCTCCGTCTTGCTCTTCCCCAGTAGCTTCTAAGTCACGCTCCGGCCTGGGAGTCCCACCATTCGCAACTATCACCGTTTTTGGCTTAGTGTGTTTCATGACGATTTTCTTGGCAAGTTAACAGGGGTGGTTTGCCATTGCCTTCCCCTGGTTTTGCCTGCCGTGCCCGTTCGTTCCCCTTCCTAGGAAGGGTACCAACGGTCCGCACCACGAGAAGGTGGGCACGGAGGACTTTGGTTCACCAGCCCAGGTCGGATCCGAGTCTACGCTCAACAGAGACGTCGGTCAGGTCGCCTCCCCGTTTTACTCTGTACTAGAGTGACTGGTGAACCTTTGCGGACCCAAGAATTAGTTATGCTATCCAGCGTTTTTGCTTCCACAGCCTTCGGAACTACCAGTGGACCAGATGTAGGCTTATTCAAACGATTTAAAAAAGAATCACCAAAGTTTAACAAAACCAATTATTACACTGCTGACGAAACACTCTTCAGTTGGTCCATGATGCGTCTCCATAATGAGGTGGTTACAGGGTACCAAGCTGCTGTGAAAAACCAGCACCAACGTGAAGATTATGGCGAGCTTCTGCAATTGTGTATCATCTTCCTTGGTGGGTGTTCGAGAGACGAAGTGTGATTTCGAGCTCCTGGGGCAATGCACCATGTAAGGTGGATGGCCAAAGGCATCCATTCTCTCAAAATCCTTGTTTTCAAGAATCAAATGACTCTCGACACAAGGGGGAAAGAAGCTTTAACAGATGTCAGCTTTTTTGTCTCCCTTGTCTATGGAAGATTTTGGCATGCAGTTTTCCTGGCAGAGATAGCTCCATACAATGACTTGAAACTGTTGAACTTGTTGGACGTCTTTATCCGCGACAATATTGTGAAAAATGCAGCCATAACAGCTTTCAGGAGACACCTCTGGTATTTTCCAAGCATTTAATTGGCCTGGCCTTTTTTGACCACCGCGTTAATGTTAATACAAGGGCCACCATGGTCAAGAATCTCAAACGTGCTGAAAAGCAGATACCATCAAAGAGGATTGACAGTAAAGCATTCAACTTGGGAAATCCACTAGAATCATTATATAGCAAGCCGAACATCTTGGCTCTTCGACCTACTCATTGACAGTTGAGCAGAAAATGCCTAGACTTTCCTCTCGACACTGACAAAATTTTGACAGTTGGGTCCAATTTATCTCCAATTGACAGAAAAGCCAGGCAAATGAAAGCAGTAAATGACTGTACAGAGAGAGGTATTTCTTTGATCTAGATGTTCAACTTTTCTATAATAAAAGACGAGAACAAAAAACAATACCTTCATCAAGTTGTCAGCGTTCATCGGAAGGCCATTCCAGAGCCATCAAAGTCTCTCTTGAAGAATATCTCAAAAAGACTTATTTTTAATGTTGTTCTTATTAACTATAAACTTACTACTATTTAACTATAAACTTACAAAACAGTAAACACTAAACAGTGACTTTATTTTATGTTTTAATTTTATTTTGAAACGTTTTTTGTTCAAAAATGTGAATATACAAAATCTGAGGAAATTTCTTAGTTACAACATTTATCGTTCAAAATTGAGCCACCCCTAAATATTCTTCTAGAGACACAAAAATTGGTCCAAATATTCCTTAAACTGAATAGAACAAGAACAAATGTGACCCAAATTAATTTTCTAAATTTTACTTTTTTGGACCAGTCTAATCTAAAGTGACAAGAAACGTATCATTATTAATTTGGTTTTCATATTTTTAAAGTTTATTCAATAAATCAGTGGTATCTTTTATAAGGTTGGGTATTTGGGATTCTCCTATTTTTAGTATTTGCTGTATGTATAAATGTAGTTTATTAGTCAAACTGGTGCATTGAGAGATGATGGGTCTGATTGGGTTTCCTGCCTTATGAATCTTAGGTAATCCGTAGATTGTTCCAGTATTATTTTTTACTTCCATAAGCCAATTAAACTGTTTTTTAGTTAAAAATGGTTTTAAAGAAAAAATAAGGGCTTGATATTTGGGCATCAGATTTTCTTTTTCAAATATTTCGATAGAGACCCTAGTATAGATCGCGTCATTACATAGATGTGATATCATTTTATTTTCATAATCAATTGTATCTAATACGACTATTCCTCCCCCTTGTCGGCAGCTTTAATGGTAATATTTCTATTTTTTCTCAAGGTATATAATGCTTTAAGTTCTTTGCTATTTATATTAGGTCTATTTTTGGAATTATGTGAAATTTTTTTAACCATGTATTTTAATCTATTACAGAAAGCTGTAATAGAGGGGATGGGTTTAGGAGGTGTCCATGTAGTATATATTTTAATTGGGTTGATTTTTGGATATTTCTGTTCCTTAGTGTATAAAATGTTTTTATCTATATATAATTTATCTGTATTTTGTTTAAAGAAGAATTTAATTTGTAGTTTTCTTTCGAAGTTATCAATAAGCTCAAGATTGCGTTTTAAATGGTTAGTTTTAGGTTCCGTATAGACATAATTAAGACCTTTATTTAAAGCTATAGATTCATAATTACTTAGTTTATGAGTAGATAAATTAGTAATACATGAATTATCAAGAATGATAAGATTCTTCTTAAGGAATATTTTATTTTTTACAGATCTATTTTTACGTTTAAGGTTATATCGTTTTCTTACAATCAGAAAGTTTTCTTTGTAGATCGATCCATTTCTGTCGGAGTTCTGCTTCAGACATCAGGTATGTATATTCGTCGAATCTTCGAGAGGATCGGGGATCCGTACATCAAAAATGGTTTGACTGGTTGGATTGAAGCCCTCGGTCGCAGCAGGGGCCGTGGCAGGAGGTACAAATTGAGTCGTAGGGTCAAATGATGGTGCGTGAGACTTTGTATTGATGGTAGGTGGTATCGAGGATGGTTGACGGCTGGGTGGTTCACGTAAAGTAGTCGAGGCGTAAGTGGAAGATGAAGGAATAGTGGAGACAGTGTCACTTTTAGGTGGGGGTTTCTGGTGTAGCGCCTGTAATGGTCGTTGCTGCCACGGTCGTAGTCGGGGTCTGTCTTTCCCAGTTTTATCATCAGTGGCAGGTTTAGTGACTTGTGGGTAGTGTTTGTAGTTAACTCGAGGCTTCTGTATAATACTGAGACCACCCGTTACTACCTGGCTGAAGAGTGGTCTGGGTGGTACCTGGCGATGTAGATTAATCGTGTTATTCTTGTTATATCGGTTTTCTTCTTGTATTACAGGAGGAGGCTGAAGCAACGAGAAACTCGGGTTTAGCACGTCTTCTTGCGTGGCACCCATGTTAGTTGGTTCAGGGAAGTTTGTCTGGACATCTAGGTTTCGAGCATTCTTGAAGAGATAGCTGCTGGCATTCACGGCAGTTTTGAAAGCTTTAGCTACGATGATGTAGGAATTATTGTCTTTCAGGTTGTTCAAGGTGGTGAGTATTAGTTCATTAAGAGTAGATAAATTGTTATTAGCTTCTAGGATAAGACTGCTCATGAACCTGTTTCTCAGAGATGTTCTAGTACGGAGGTAATCCTCCAAGTCAGCCGCGTGGATGTTTGCTAAGGATCTTAATGTGAGGAGTGGAAGATAAGGTTCTGGTTCGACAGAGTTCTGTTGAAAATCCTCCAATTGTCTAGATAATGCCAATCCTGTTTTCAACCAGACGGTTAAGTCAGTTCTAGTTGATTTAAATGATTCAAAATCAGAATCTGATAATTTCTTTGCCAACTGCTCACGACTAAAGCCATTCTTGATTTGTTTGAATTGTCCGTAGAGGTTATAAAACTGGTTTCTATTATCTTTTGTTATGTTTTGCAGGTCGGTTTCTTCGAGCATATCTTCAGCTGGCGTCGTTTCTTGTATCGTCTTATGTGTAATGGTACCTACGTTGGTGGGTGTAGCTACTTTACTGAGTAGTGATGCCATTTGGTATTCTAATTTGGTAATTCTATCGGCCATACTAGTTTTATTTAACGTAGGCTCTGTAGAATGATCTGTCATTTTACGTTTTTTAGAGGAATTGTTAGACTCATTGTTTTTGTTGATCGGGGTGGGTAGTTTATTGAAAATATCTTTAAGGAAGACATCTATAATGCTCGTTGTCTCGTTGATTATTCAAAGAGTCACTCTCGCTTTGTATTTCACGTCGTCGAGGTGGTGTCCTTAGGGTGATAGGTCGCGTCTCCATTAGATGAAAAAGCAAGACTTCAACAAGGTGAAACGAATATAATGTGCTTGAATATGTAGAAAATTGAAGCCATAGCGCTTTCTGCGGTTACATTGCGTCGTCAGTGGCCATTCGTCACGAAGTTATGGGCAGGAGTAGTAGGCATAAAAGAGGTCGACGGCGAAGTTCGACACATCAGGTGCTCTTCACACGAGGAGAAGCGTTGGCCATAATAAACACTGAGGTGAATATTAGTGGGAGCATAACCTCGATCCATGTGAAGGGTGGTAATATATAGAGTATAATTATGGAAAGGCTAAATCGAGGGCGCAGCCCGAGAAAAAAAGGGTTGGAGTTTGGAAATGGGTCTCAGTCAGATCCTCCTCAAAAGAAAATTCTCATTTGCATATTGATCACACTGAAAACACTTAAATTAAAAAGTTCCGGAACGATACAATTATGGAAAGGCTAAATCGAGAGCGCAGCCCGAGAAAAAAAGGGTTGATTAAGTTTGGGAATGGGTCTCAGTGAGATCCTCCTCAAAAGAAAATTTCCTTTGCATATCAATAAACACTGAAAACACTTAAATTAATTAAAACTAACTTACTTATTTTCAATAGCTCAAAAAAGGTGTCAGAACGCTATTCCGAAGCGTTCCGTCTGAAAAAACCACTGACTAATGAAACTTTAGAACTGGAATTAGAACTGAAATTATTTCAGAACTGGAATTAGAACTGAAATATGAATTATTTTCAGAATGGGAATGGAACGAGAACTAAAATTGAATCTTGAATTAGAAGTAAAATTGGGAGTTATTCATAGAACTGATATATCACTGCTCTCCCTCTGTCACTGCCTCCACCTCTGACTTCACGCACGGTTTCCCGCCGGCCGTTTGTACCTGCAGCATCAGTCTGGTCTGGCTGTAGTCTAGCTTCCTAGGGGGAGAGGTCGGCTTGAGGGCCGCTGGCCGTTCGTATCTGCACCCACATCAGTCTGGCTGTAGTCTGTCTGCCTAGTGCCGGGCAAATACTGTAGGGCAGTGTAGGCCAATATAAGACGGGCGAAGACAGACGGACAAACAGACAGACAAAGACATTCCAGACAGCTCCATAGATGGCTATGACTTAGTTCCATAGATGGTTGTGACCTAGTTCCTCATTGGTCGGCCTTTTACCTACTTTCATGACCTAGCGCCTCATTGGTCAGCCTTTGATTTGATTGCGAACGGAGCGTAGGCTCGACAAGTTATGAACTGTGTTGCAAATACGTTGTGTAAAAATTGTACTATAAGAATCGCTAAAACTACAACTGTCTCCTCAATGTCTTCGCAAGATCGCTCACGAACAACCCACGCATCTACGCGGTACTAAAAATTCTCCCGAAGAGTTTAGCCTTCCGTTTGGATCCACACCGCTTGTCACCAACACCGAAATAAGAGCAGTGCAGTCTGTCAAGAGAGGTTGAGTTCCAGTACCAGAAAGAATCTTTCTTCAGTAAAAACAGTATTCCAGCCGATTCGTCATTTCGTCTCACCGGTCGTCCCGAAATTTGATCGATAATTGTTTTCTGTCAGAACTGCTATTCTTTCAAAATTGTTTACACGAATTTGCTGTGGATTTTGAGATCTTGGACCTGCACGTACACAAGCACACACCTACACACATACACACACACACACACACACACACACACACACACCAGGGCTGTAGTGGTAAAATTAGAGGTGAGTACACGCTACCGGTTAGTTTTCCGAAACAAATTACAGATTGGTACAAATATTTTGTGAGGTGAGTAAAAATCTGAGTAGACGGTCTCTAGAGGTGAGTACACACTGTATACCCGCGTATACCCTCGACTACAGCCTTGACACGCACACACAAACACGCATGCATACACACACGCACACGCACATACTCACTCATGGCTTGGATATGTTTGAACAAGTACAGTTATTGATTCTGAGATCGTGAAGAGACTGATGGGTGAGTGGTCAAATCAAAGCCGACAATATGAGTGTGGGTCCATAACTTATACAGACTTGCAACTGATGAAGGAAATAGAACAGGCTTGTCCAACCCACAGCCCGCGGGCCTGAATGCAGCCCTCTAAGGGCCTCTATCCGACCCTCCGACACATTTAAAGTTATTATCTTACAGCGTATTTTGATAATTTCCCAACAGTCTTCAAGGAAAGGAGCTGCTTTCGAACACCATGTTTGACACTATAATATAATACAATATCATGGCAGGGATTGTGCAAAATACTAGCAAAGAGACTAGCGTCGGCATTATTACAAAGTGCCTCAAATGAGGGGATGATGGAAGTAAGTAACCCTGACGCACCAGCCTCCGGACTATATATTCCATCTAGGGCTTCACGCTCCTGTCCGCTCGCAATATCCACCACACTGGCGTGCATCCTGGCAGATTATCCTGCCAACTGCAGTGGCGCGCATCACTTCAATTAAGCAGTCCCCCGAAAGCCCATGTGACCTCAAAACCCGGACAGCGTAGAAGGTTTGCCTTGCCTTAGTGATAAGGTGTTTGATGTGGCTAGAGAACCCATATTTATGATTAAGCTCGACACCCAGAATATTAAGAGTGTGCACCATAGCGAAAGCACCTAGAATGGAAGATGGGGCATACTAATGGACCTCGAGGGCTTGTGAATATTAGACCTACGTGTATTTCACTGGTCTTGCTCATATTAAAGGTTAGGTCACAGCTGTGTACCCAGGAAGTAATGTGCTCGAATTCCATCTCAGTGGTAGTGGATTGTGCGGGAACTGCAAGGTGACAATCATCGGCATTATTTTAAAATGCGGTTGCTTTTGCTGATTATTATTAAACCTGAGTTTAGTCTCCAGGTCAGTGCTTCCCAACCTTTTTTCAACCACGGCACACTTTCTAAGAACCATTCACCAGGCGGCACATTGCATTTATGGCACTTATTTTCTATATAATATTATGTATAATATATAAATTTGGTATACATGTATAGGCCTAAACTTATTCATTATATACTTATTCATTATAATTTAGATAAAGTAACGTTTATTTATCCACTTAATAAATAAAAATAATCTTTTTCTTTATTAATTCAAACTGACAAACGCAGTAAGCTTACATTGAGACATAACAGTACAATTATCTAAACTAATTATCTTAACCAAACACACGTATAGCTACAATGTTTTGGGTCTACAACTGTGTATTGATGATAAAACAGTCATTGTCTCGACGTCAAAACTTATAAAAATCAGGAATTGTAAGCCGCTGTTTTAAAAACCAGATAACGTGGACAAATTGATTAAAAGCAGACTATAAAGTTATAAACCATGATGAAAACCATGGCTAATGGGACGGTTGACTTTGCAAAGAGTGTAAAATTGTGTCAATAAGAGCTTGAACGGCGGTTGACAAGCACGCTCATAAGTCGTTTTTAATTGACTGTAAACACCATCTGTGTTTCGTTTTGATTTGTGTCATTCCTGACAATGCCTTTTCACACAGGTAAGTAGTGCAGAAGGGCAGCAGAATGCCGACAGCTTTGGCACCTAACAAGGCGTATTCCTTCTCTATCATAATCCAAAAGTCTGTTAAATTCATTACTGCGAACTTAAGTCATAGTGTTCTGTCAGCTGCAATGCCAAACAGCTGTTCCTTTTCCCCAATCTGTAGGCCAAACAAATCGAGTTGGTGATGAAAGTCTGATCCAGTCTTTGTCAGAGACATTTAAACTTGGAAACTAATATTGTAACTTGTCTTATAATTCTGATAAATACTCTATAACAATGTCATGTAACACAACTGCACCTGGGCGAGCAAACACAGAAATTGAATTTGAAACTACGATGACGCAAAGATGCGTTATAATGAAGCATACTAACGATGATATCACAGACAGAGTAAATAAGTAAGTTAGTTCATCGGATAGTTAATAGATGCAACAGACGATGGTTTATACAGATTCACATACAACTAAATCAGCCTGGTAAGAAATTATACTTGACTGCACCAATTTATCAGTAAGGGATAGTGCATAATATTATGATTGAGTAATAATATTGTCATGTAAAATATCTGATTTCCGACATTCGGCCACGGCACACTTCTACCACGCTCGCGGCACACTTGTGTGCCGCGGCACACAGGTTGGGAAGCACTGCTCCAGGTAATCTACGCCTATTACAAATTCTGTCAATTGTTAGAAGTTCTGCAGTTATGTGCAATTGCTCACAATATGCACAGTTAGTTGTTGAGGGAAAGAAAATTATCGTGTACAAAGATGAGTTTGGGCATTGGGTGGCGTAGTTGCCAAAAATATTTAGTAAAATATTTCAGAGTCGAGTCAAGTCGAGGAAACAACTCGACTTGTCAAAACATTTGATCGACTCGACTTGCAAGTCGATCGAGTCGAAGATTTTTCGACCGAGTTTCGAGTTTCGACCAACTTGATCGACTGACTCGATCGATCACGGGGTATAGAGAGTAGTCACTTTTGTTCGCCACGTTGGCAACTCGTAGTTTTAATAAGAATGGAATTTAGTATTCTTGGTCGACGAACAGTTGTAGTAATTAAGAGGTTCGAGTCGATAATAAGCTCTTCGACGAGTTGCAGAGACGATTTGTTTCGAATGAAACAGAATTGAACATAAACTGTTGAGGGGGTCCTTCTACCTCAGAAGGGTCGGTTATTTGAAGAAGTCCAGGTTCAATGAACTCGATATTTGTTAGTTGCTACAAGCGCGAAACGTGAGAATAATTATTGTGACCTCGGCCGAGATAAGGGACTGGATTAGCCGGAAATGCGTTTTTACGCTAGACCATGAATGCGAAAGTAAATTCTGTCCGAGAGGCCACTGCTGGTTCTCCTCCGCCGGTCTATACACCGTCTAACTGTGAACTTTCCGCCCTGGATCCAATCGAAAGACAGGATTTACGACGAGTCATCTTAGCTTCTGCGCCTAAAACATGCGATTTGGACCCGCTTCCTACATCTCTTCTTCAAGAATTCGTGGATATTTTACTCCCTTTCCTGACGATCCTCTGCAACAGCTCCCTTCGTGAGGGCATCCTGCCTGTCTCACAGAAAAGATCCATCCTCATCCCGGTGCCTAAACGCGAGGGATTGGATTTGGCTGACCCTAATAACTTTAGGCCTATAGCTATAGTGTCTTTTATCTCGAAAATTATTGAAAAGGTAGTAGCTACTCAGCTTACTGTCCACCTTGATAAGAATGACCTTTTACCAACTTACCAGTCGGGCTTTCGAAAAGATCACTCTACTGAGACGTTGTTGGTGCGCCTCCTCTCGGACATTTATGGGGCCATTGATAAGTCACAGGTTACTCTATTGGCACTGTTCGATGTAAGCGCTGCATTCGATACAGTTGATCATACTATTCTTTTGACACGCCTCTCTACCTCCTATGGTCTCTCTGGAAATTTTCTTGACTGGGTTACCTCATACGTTCAGGACCGCTCTTGCATTGTGGCTTGTGGGTCTGCTAGGTCACCCTGGGTTCCCGCTCCATTTGGCCTGCCCCAGGGCTCTGTTTTGGGTCCCCTATTGTACATACTCTATACTGCTGACCTTGGTCCACTCTTGGCGGCCAGTGCAGTCTTAAGTCAGTCCTACGCGGATGACCTCCAAGCGTATGTCCACTGCTCACCATCGGCTGCTGCTGCTGCAGTTCGAGAGATCGCCCGAGTCGTGGGGAATTTGGAGGCCTGGATGTCCTCAAACCGTCTACGGTTAAACCCGGCAAAGACCCAATATATCTGGTTTGGTACGCGCCAAAAGCTTGCAAAAATTAACCTAACCTTGAGGCGCTGGCACTTGAATTTCCTTGGGTTTTCTTTGCCTCCTCAGTACGGGATCTTGGTGTAATTCTGGATCAAGAGCTCACATTCATGCGACATATTAATTTGCTTTGTAGCGACTCTTATCAACTTCGTCAGTTAAAGGTAGTCTCCCGTACTCTGTCGCAGGAGGCTACTTCCACCCTTGTTCATGCGTTTGTGGTTTCCCGTCTGGACTACTGTAGCGCCCTTTACGCTGGCTTCCGAGCTGCCCGCCTTGGGTGCTTGGACCGGGTTTTGCGTGCAGCCGCACGTCTTATTGGTCGCATCCCCAGATTTGGCCAGGTTTCTCTTTATATGCGGGATGTTCTGCACTGGCTCCCTTTCCCGCTGCGGATCGCCTATAGGGTCTCTGCACTGGTTAGGCGTTGTCTAGAGGGACTTGCTCCCCCATACCTGCGGGAGTTGTGTCGCTCTACCTCGGGGGTCTTGCGGCGATCTGCTCTTCGCTCGGCTGACCAGGCCGAGCTATTGGTCCCCCGCACGCGGACAGCCATTATGCAGTGCCGTTCTTTTTCGGTCGCTGGTCCCGCAACCTGGAATGGCCTTCCTGTTGCACTCTGCCTGGTCCCTATGACTCATTCTACCTTGTTTCTTACAAACTTGAAAACTACTCTCTTTAGCCGTGGTTGGACTAGGAGCGCTCCTGAGTAGACCTTGAAGGGGCGCTATATAAAAGCTCCTTAATAATAATAATAATAATAATAATAATAATAATAATAATAATAATAATAATAATAATAATAATAATAATAATAATAATAATGAATATTGATTTTACATCTAATTAATCAATCTGCAGCTTGGACGCGCTGTACTGGAACATATCTTATGCTACTTGATGCTTTAAGGCCACATAAAGGCATTAATGCATTGGGTAGAGACACATTACATTTTTTATGCGATTTCCCGCCAAATTATATTTCATATTTTTGTGAAAAAATGCATGAATTATGGGCCAATCGCTCTGAAATTTGTTCCTCATTTTACCTAAGGTGCAAGCTTGTGGAAACTGCTAATAAGTCCATTTGCGACAAGTGGTCCCTTCTCTCGGCCGAGGTCACAATTATATTGAAGACGATCGAGCTTTGAAATATTTGCCTTTGTGGAAAAAGGGCAAAATCTTCGAAAGTTGGACGACGAAAAACGGTGAAAGGAGAACTTCAACTGAAAGAAAATCGAAAGACGGATGGCTTACTTCCAAGGAGGAGCGAACAGATTGGGCACCGACACGTCATGAACTAGAGACTTGTGAGATAATACCAGGCAGTCTTTTTTCTTGGGGTGGTTAGCTAGGTCAATATAATATCATAAAATCATTAGCAGGTGCTGGTTAGGTAGAGAATGTAAGATTCACATCCATTTAGATTTGCTTAGGCCCCTAAGTACTATTGTGCTATACAAACGCTACTTGTGAAAATCGATTTGACTTCTCTTGCCTTGCAATTCCCATACCTTACTTTCTTGACCTGGGTCCGGGACTTGGGAGTCATCCTGGACCAGGAACTTGCATTTACGCGGCACATAAACCTTCTCTCCCGTAGCTGTTATTACCAGCTCCGGCAGCTGAAGGTGATTTCCCGTTCTTTGTCCTCTGGTGCAGCTTCTACACTTGTCCATGCATTTGTTGTTTCTCGACTGGACTACTGCAGTGCCATATACAACGGACTGCCGGTGTCACGAAATAGAGTATCCCCCATACAAGTATATCCCCTTAGCAGAATGGAGTATCCGGCCGGATGAATGTGAACGGGAGGGACTATCCCCCTCGTGCAAACGTATCCCCCATGAGTCGTACGAAATTATCCCCCCCGTCAAAAAGTAACCCCCTGCAGACATAATTACAAATTGTGCGATTTAAGTCAGTTTAGAACTACAGTAGTCGTGGTCCTAGGAAAAGTCAAAATTATGCTACTTATTAATTTGTTGGCATGCGTGGACAAAGAATCCAGTGAAGTCAATTATCCTCTCTTTACTCTCTTTCTCTGCTCTATACTCTATTGCCTCTTAGGCAAGTTGTGACATTGATATCGGTCGATTCGTATCAATCGGTAAGTTACACCACCAAACCGAGGAAGACAAACTATCAGCAGTCACAAACGACAGTGTTATGAAAAGGGACTAAAGGGGCTTACTAATTAGGTGAATTGGTAGCTCGCTTGATATCGGTCGATTCGTATCAATAGGTACACCAGCAAAGCCAGTGAAGCCATTTGAGGCAATGAACCAACTTCAATGACTCTTGTGTTCTTTGTGGTGTTATGTCACGCAAATTAAACAATGTCTATTCGCATTATTAGTTGCTTGAAGGGCATGTTACGATGGATGTGTCTAAACAAGGATCACAAAATATCAGCAATCAGTTGCAAATCACAAACGACAGTGTCATGAAAAGGGACTAAGGTGCTAATTAGGTGAATTGGTAGGCTATAGCTCGCGCTTGATATCTGTCGATTGGTATCTCGGCAAATCTCGGTCGACAATTGCGTCAGCACAACACAAGGCACCTAACCACATCGGGAACCTACATGTTAAAGTCCTCCCTGCCAGCAGCAAATGTACTTCTCTGCGTGTGGGCTGTACGCAGCAGCTGCTGCCTATCCATTTGAGATTGCTTCCCCTTTGTCACGCTGGATGTTGACTTCTGTGAGCCTTCAGAAATTCGAAAATATCTTGATAAATGTTTCAACAACAAGGTAATGCTGTTCCTACTGTAACTTCGGTTTGATTTGCTCTAAATATTGCTTAGAAGACTTAGAACACTTAAAGTCACTTGCTTTACCTATTTCTCGTTTTGGATTTTGATTACAGCATAGATTTGTCTCCCTGTTGCACTCCGCCCGGTTCCTATGACTCACTTTACCTTGTTCCTTACCAACTTAAAGACTACTCTTTCTAGCTGTGGTTGGACCGGAAGCGCTCCTGAGTAGATCACCTTGAAGGGACGCTATTTAAAAGCTCCCTAATAATAATGATGATGATGATGATGATGATGATGATGATGATGATGATGATGATGATGATGATGATGATGATGATGATGATGATGATAATAATGATAATTATTATTATAATTATAATAATAATAGATGATCAATTATACGCATTTTCAATAATACCTTATGCCTGTGAATTTTTATCCCCCGGGGGATGATTTTACACGATGGGGGATAGAAATGGTTTATCCCCCGGATACTCTGTACCGGTAGATTCCATCCGGGGGGGGATAAATTTATTCATCCCCCCGGATAGTTTTAGGACGGATAGTCTGTCACGCGACACCGGCCTGCCGGATTGAGCACCTGAATAGAATCCTGCGTTCTGCTGCCCGCCTTATAGGCCGCATCCCCAAATTTGGCAGAGTGTCTGCGTATATGAGGGATGTCCTACACTGGCTCCCCTACCCGCAACGCATCACTTGTCGAATCTCTGACTTGGTTCGGCGATGCTTTGAAGGCGTGGCCCCTCCATACCTGCGGGAGCTCTGCTGTCCCACTTCATGTTCGCAACGTCGTTGCTCTCTCCGCTCAGCTGCGCAGGCTAAACTTATTGTTCCCCGTGCGCGGACAGCCATACAACAGCGCCGTGCCTTCTCTGTGGCTGGCCCCATGACCTGGAATGGGCTCCCTACCAAACTCCGCCAAATACCGATTGGTCATTTCACCTTGTTTCTGACTGTTCTCAAAACTGCGTTGTTCGACCGTGGTTGGGCTGGGAGCGCTCCTGAGTAGGCAATCTTGAAGTCTTGAAGGGGCGCTATAAAAAAAACTGCTTTAATAATAATAATAAAAATAATAATAATAATAATAATAATAATAATTAGGCCCTATGCCTACACTTAAATTGAACGAAGCATAATATAATATAATTATATACTAAAATATACATTCATGCATGAAGGGTGCCTTGATTTATGACTTTCTAATGCAGATGGTTAGGCCTACACTTTGCTGACCTTGGGGACTCAAATAGATTGACTTACGAGTGATCGTGGATATTAACTTTTAATACTAAGCTCTCTCACCACAGGTAGGCGTCACAGCGAGATTAACGAAGGTAAGATTCTCTAGGAGAAGGAGATATGCTTTTCAATTTCATATCATGTGTTATTTCGTTCTGAAGCTTAAAGAAAGAGTACACGTACAAGTGCAGTGCTCACCACAGAATCAACAACAAAATGACAGTCTTGTTGTCAAGACCTTAAACCTCAAGACCAAGACCAAGACCAAGACCTTGAACCTCAAGACCAAGACCAAGACCAAGACCTTGAACCTCGAGACCAAGACCAAGACCAAGACTTTGAACCTCGAGACCAAGACCAAGACCAAGACCTGGAACCTCAAGACCAAGACCAAGACCAAGACCCAAAAAATCGAAATCAGGTCAAGACTTCTAAAAATTGTCAAGTCGGAATATTCGCTATTTTAATGAAAACATGAGTCTTTTATTTTATTCAAGCAAATTAACTTTAAATGCAAACTGCAGAGAAATCCGAATTTGTATTCAAAAGTCCTTCATGCAAACTCTTATACCAAATGCCTTTTGTATTTTATAAAAACCAATTCGTTCAGAATTTTCTGACCAAGACATGCCTGGTGGGCCTCATAAAAATTCCGCCATGTGAAAAAATACGTTCTACAGGTGCTGAAGTCGCTGACACACACAGAGTAGCTTTTCAAGCACTGGATGTAAATGTACAGATAGTGAGTCCTTTTGAAATCTTCCCATGGTTTATCATACCGTCTGATACAGAATAACTGCTGCTGCTGCCAATGGGTTTTCCTGACCAACATGACTTGTATCCATCCATAGATATTGGTCGTATGATGCAAGCAGGCTTGATACAGAATTCTTCAGTTCTGTTAAATGACTGTTCATATTAACAGCCGGTCTTGGTCTTGGTCTTGCGAGACCAAGACCAAGACTTTGAACCTCAAGACCAAGACCAAGACCTTGAACCTCAAGACCAAGACCAAGACCTTGAACCTCAAGACCAAGACCAAGACCAAGACTTTTAAAAACGAACTCGAGTGCACTCGAGACCAAGACCTTGGTCTCGAGGACAACAAGACTGCAAAATGAAGATGTTGAAGACCATTGCTGTCGTAAAACATTCCTAAACTTTCTCATCCTGTGGAAGGGAGACTGAGTGAGACTTTGGTCCTATTAGGTTTCTTGCTATTATCATTCTCGACCCGTCAGTTTTGTTATCTCTGCCTTTGGCTGTGGATAGGCTGTTTTTGTTGAGAAGGATCAGGCGCTTGTGGTCTCTTTGAGGCTTGCTGGTTCCGTGTGGTTTTGCTGTTCTGTTAGTTGTTTTGTGGCGTCGACGTGAAAGATATATTGTTCTTGGTGGTACATATTTAGTAAATTTTTATCTTAAACAAATGCCTTCCTCGTATTTTCTTAGGATGATAGGCTAACTATATATATATATATATATATATATATATATATATATATATATATATATATATATATATATATATTATTTTATTGAATATCACTAATAAAAATTTACTTTACAATCACTCAAAAGAAAGTATTCGTAGGCATTCAAAGGTGAGATCAGAAGGGACAACAAGTCCCGCTATCAAGGTCACCTAGTTTCTTACAACAGAATTCATTACGGCATTTTCAACAGTGTTAACTTTATATAATTGTATTATTTTACATTTTTTTCAAAAATATTTTAAATATTTTCCATTACAAAGTCTATATGTAGGCCAGGTTTAGTTGGCCTGGCTTAATTTGAAACAGCATCGTCCTTATCTTCGGCTACATACTTCCTTATCAATGGCCATGTCAAAGTGTAAAGATCACAAAACCAAATCAGGTGTCATCAGGTGATAGGTTACATAGCATGCTCTATGTACTTTCAAGTTATCAATGTGGCATTGACTTTATAAATTTCTAGATACAATACAATACAATTGACTAGGTTGATTAATCAAATTAAACCTATGTTCTGTGTCTGAGTGCTTTGTTATGACGTTATCTTTCTTTCTCAAATTAACGCACGCCGTCGATCATATCGTTGGCCTTGGTCAAAGTTTAAGTACCGGTATCACGAAATCAAGTCAGATTAATCATAGAATATGCTCTATATATGGATAAGTTATCAAAGTCATAATGACTACTGCGTCGATGTGAGTGTGGCGTCTCTTCTTCCTCGAACTCATGCACGCTGTCGATCTGCAAAGAAAAGCCGATATTTAACACGAACAACACAATGAACTCATTTGGAATATTAGGGGGTAAGCCTATTTAATAATACTAATTTTGCTCAGAAGTGATTAAAAGATACTTTCTATTCCTTTAATAATGATCAGTAACTGAAAAAAGTGTAATATGTGACCATGTAGCCTAATATGTGTGCGAACCATTATATTAATTTCTAAACGTTCTATTCTTCTCTACTTATGAGAAAACCGGCGAGCTTGCGAACTCACCTAAAATGTGTACTTCGACTGTAAATTTTCAGTAAAAGGATAATGCAGTAACAAAGGGTTGAACACCCCATGTGAGAGCGTTACTAATAATGTCTCTTTCTCCCACAAATTAATGCACGTTGATGTTAAGTCAAACGGAATAGGTAACATTTCATGCGGATGGTTGCCTCTCAAAGTCGACCTAGGCGACTATGTTTCAAATTCGTTTAGAAAATATACAGACAATTGACAATCGATCTATTCTCAGAGTCTATTTATAGCTTACTATATACAAACTGATAACGGCTCGATTTGTGCGCCATCCGTTGATACCTTGTTCATTAGACATCAGCGCGATAGAAGTTATATCCTACTTTATTTTTTTTTATTCCGGATATTTCATAGTGCCTCTCGAAGTCTACTACTACTCAGAGGCCCTCCCGACTACAGCATTTGATACTGCGCCGGAATTTTCACGCCGAAGCGCCACGAGCAATTGCGAGTGAAGGACTTGCCCAAGGTCCGTACGCAGCGGCTAGAGTGGGATTCGAAGCTGCAACCCTCCGGTCACAAGGCGCCGAACTTACCACTGAGCCACCACGCCCCACAATGCGAAGGTTTTTGTAATTACTTCTGCAATAAGTAATTACAACAACCTTCCTTGGCTATAGTCAACGTTATTCCTTATACCGTTGTATAGGAGACATGGAAAAAATAAAACTCTCAAAACCCGCAAATCATAAGTTACAGAATACGCTTTAGTCCTCGACTAAACCATAAACCCCTCCATAAGAACTTAACCCGGTCAAGATTTCTTCACACACAAAGAGAATTTCGGCAATGGTTCTCTGTCATTTGTCAGCCAGTTCAAGATTTCGCCTAGAGTTTTCTATACTCTCCGATTCATGTACAGAGGCGTTTCAAGCATTCAGCAATTGCTGTGCAAGAGTTACCTTGTAACTGTTGAAACATATACATCTCTGGAGTTCCTCAGTGTCACAAATTACCAAACGTCTTAATTAAGACTAACATTATTCAACTCATCGGGACACGAGTATAAACAGTAATCCACATAATATTATGCTTCAACTAAACTTACACCAGCGTTTATAAACTAGCTATCACGTTCGCCATTCCCATCTACGGATCGGCCGCTGGTGCCTTCTGGTGATTACGGATGGTACCTGGAGAAGCATCAGTGGCCCGTCACCAGAGGACTCTTACGAAGGAGATGTCAGACGAAAAAAAGAAAGGACACTTGAAGGACTTTGAGAACGTGGAATCAACTTTTAAATTTAACGTTACCCCGGTATGTTATTTCTTTATCAAACTGATGTGAAGAAAACGAAGAGCTGTTATACAATGTTCGTTGAAAAATATTGCGAGAACCGGTGCAGACGTGAGCACTGAGTAGTAGTCCAAAGGCGGTTTTTGGCTCACTTAACGAATTTAATATAAACCACCTGTCAAATAATGATTGTCGCCTGAGGGGACAGAGGGAGGGAGGGAGGAGGGATGTTTACAGAAGTGCAATAGCATCAGCGTCTTAGTCGACATAATTATTTGACCAAACATCATGAATCATATCACATCGTGAACAGATGTATATATATATATATATATATATATATATAATATCGAGGAATAGAAAGGTGATAAAGAAGACAGAGCTAAGAGGAGGATGACGAGGGATAGGAGGAGGAGCAGGAGGAGGAGGAGGAGGAGGAGGAGGACGACGCAGACTAGGACAGTGGTAACAAGAGGATAATAAGGAATAGGAGGAGATGGATTAAGAAGAGGATAGAGCTAACAGGAGGAAAAGAAGGGTGAAGAAGAGGACAGAGGTAACAGACGGAGTACTTTGACAAGGAGAAGGAGGAGGAAGAGTCGCAGGAGAAAGAAGAGGGCGAGCGGAAGAAAAAGAAGAGATGGAGGAGAATGGATTGGCGATTGAACAGCACAAGGAGGAGAATGAGGAATGAGGCAGGAGAAAGGTGGGCAGGATAAGGCAGGACGAAGAGGAATAGGCAGAAGGAGAAGGAGAAGAAGAAAGATGAAGAATTACCAAGAGGAGAAGGAGGAGAATGAGAATGAGGTAAGAGGAACAGAATAAGGAAGCAGGAAGCACAAGAACGTTTTATGTCATGTATAAATGCGCAACATAACTCAAACCTTAGTACGTAACGTGCATTGATCACACTGGAAACTGCGTACGGATTGTTTGTACACAGTTCAGTAATTAGGTTTACTATCAGGCTCCAGTCTAATCTAATCTAATCTAATCTAATCTAATCTAACCCAATCCGATCCAATCTAATAACTTCCATGGAACCATTACCAGGATGTCCAATGCATGACTCCATGGTCGTTAACCAACAACTTGTCGCATTTAAAGTGTCAAAGTGAAATTTATATAGCGTCTGAGTCGAATGGCACCACTGTCTTCGTCTCCTGTCATTTCGTCCGATATTCGTTACAATGCTGAATATGAATGATTCTGGCAAGGGTTGGGTAACTGTACGGATACACACATACTTATATAGATGCGAGGAAGAGATTCTGATAAATTTATTTTAAACAGATGATAAACAAGGAAATGCTAATGGGAAGTTGCCATTCTCATGTTGTCTCTTGGAGAAATCACAATCCTAATCGTAATCGTAACCATAATCTCCAAACTTCTAAAGCGCCACTCGAAGACCAAGCGCAGAGCACCAGCCTATTCACAAGCGCTACGTCAGATCAGAAGGGGTTTCCAGAGATTAGTCCAAAAGCGGTCAGACTCCGATTTCCAGAAGCCCAAACCCAATCAGAGGGGGTTTCCAGAGAGCACTGGCGTAAACTTGTCCAAAATATTGGGGGGGGCATGGGGTCTCGGGTCCAGAAAAACAAGTTTTTTCAATACGAAAAGTTTTTTTTCCGTTTTTATGGTTTTTGTTGTTTTGGTTGTTTTTAAGATTTTCGGATTTCGGATGATAAAATCATGAAAAATGGCATGAACAAGAGCTCCAACTCATTTAATTCCGAAAATTAAAAATCATTAAAAAAATGTAATTAAAATAACTTCTAAAAAAATAAGAAATTTATTTTTAAAAAACAAAAACAAATTTTGTGGTTTTCTTTTTCTTTTGGTTTTGTTTAAAACCAACTACCGAAAAAACTTTTCGCCGCTGGTCTGGACAGTCAGCAAAGGCTTCCGGTTAACGTTAATGCGTATGAAATGGGGCGTTTTGTTTACATGCAAATTTGTTTAATATTGAAGATATTAAAGATAAAAATAAATCTTAGTTTTCATTATGAATTTCTCATAGTATTTCAGTTCTGTGAATCTGATTTTCTGTTTCTGAAGAAATTTGTCTATATTGAAACATAATATTTTAATATTTGAAGAAATTCTCCTCTCGATTTTTGGGGGGCATTGCCCCGGCTCCTCAATTATTGGAGGGGCACGTGCCCCGGCTGACTCCCCAGAGTCTACGCCTATGCCAGAGAGTGATCCAAAAGAGGTCCAAGTCCGATTTCCAGGAGGAAAAAACAAATCAAAGGGGATTTCCAGAGAGTGATCCAAAAGAGGTCCAAGTCTGATTTCCAGAGTACCAGATCAGGAAGTTTCCAGAGAGTGGTCCAAAAGAGGTCCAAGTCCAATTTCCAGGAGACCAAACCAAATAAAAGGAGGTTTCCACAGAGTAGTGCAAAAGAAGTCAAAGTCCGATTTCCAGGGTAACGTAAGGATGGAGCGTTGTAGATTTCAACAACCATCGTATTGTATGTGAACATAGGCATAAACTACTGAACATAACGATTTTAATAAAGAAATGAATTTTGTTTATTAAAATTCGATGGAAAATGAACTGATTAGAAAATTTTGATTTAACACATCTTGAGATAATTTCTTAGTCGCCATATTTCATCAAACATCATTAATCATATCTTTTCATCAAGAGAAATACAAAAGTACTGGATTGAACATATATTAAGAGGAGACTCCCTCTTGAGAGAAATCATAGAGGGGAGACTGGAGGGAAGGAGGAGAGGAAGACCGCGACAGATGATGCTGGGATGGATGATGACCGAAGGATACAGCGGACTGAAGAGAAGAGCACACCGAAGAGAGGAATGGTGTCATTGGAAGAGGAACCTGTCGAAGGTCAGAGAACTTAAAGAAGAAGAAGAAGAAGAAGAGATAATTTCTGTGATGTAGTAGTGTATATAGTACGGATACGCATTGAAACCTTCTGAGTGACGTAGTCTCTATCAAGTGCTCGAACATTAAAAGATGAACTAGAAAGACTGTCAAGTTAAAACATATACTCTCCCACTCATATATATATATATATATGTATATATATATATATATATATATATATATATATATATATATATATATATATATATATATATATATATATATATATATATATATATATATATATATATATATATATAGAGAGAGAGAGAGAGAGAGAGAGAGAGAGAGAGAGAGAGAGAGAGAGAGAGAGAGAGAACAAGGTTATGAATTATGAATTATGTTTATTAATTGTGAATTATGAACATATGCATTGGAAACCTTCAACGATCTACTTTAATATCATATCAAAGAAACAATCAGACACCTGTATTATCTAATTAAATCTAATTTAATTTTAAAATATATTTCTAATATGTATTACATGTACAATATTTATACAACATATTATATCATCTGAATAATATTGAATAATAATAATAATAATAATAATTCAAAGATGATGATAATAATAATAATAATAATAATAATAATAATAATAATAATAATAATAATAATAATAATAATATGGAATTGTTTTAACCAAAAAAGAAGAAGAGAGAGAGAGGTCTCTTAAGCTATCCCTGAGATAGCCATGGGTTTGAAGTGTTAGCAACCTCAGTTTCTTAGACTCGGCATATGAGGGTAGGTGGTCAAACCTCTCCCTCGCCGTCTCATCTTCCCACCGACAGTGTTCAGTCAGTGTGCTCATTATAGCTGAGCTGGCTAAGGGTGCAGGAGGTTGAGCAGAAATCTTGATACAAATTTTAGTTTAGCATTTTTAGTTTAGCATGCTAACCACTACACTACCGAGCACCCCTTCAAATATCCTTAAATACATTTAATCAATGACGTTTTATATTTTCATAATTTTATTTATATTATAATTTATATTTTGAAGTCCTTTGTAATTGTAATACACGGGCCACTTATCTATTCATATAATTTGTATGTATGTATGTATGTATGTATGTACGTATGTATGTATGTATGTATGTATGTATGTATGTAAGTATGTATGTATGTATGTATGTATGTATGTATGTATGTATGTATGTTGCATGTATGTATGTATGTATGTATGTTAGGGCATAGTGACCAGAAAGGATTATGTTTGGCATATCTTAATTTGTTGCTCCTGTGCATAGGATAGTGTCTGGTATAGAAATTATGTTTCTGGTATGCTACTTAACTTTGCCGCCAGGGCTCTGAAGTTATTCCAAAATACCACATTATGCGACTATTGAGTCCAGGCAATTTACAGTTGGACCTGGGAAAAAATTGCTTCAGAAGTTTTTTAAACGGTTTTCTGCTCAGAAACGTTGCTGAATAACATATCCAAAATCGGACAAAAACGGTCAAGGGGAACACCCACAAAAATGAATTTCAAAATGGCGGATAGGGGTTCCTAAGAAATACCAATTATAAAACAGCAATGGATAAAAACGAATAAAAACGGATTTGCATTTAGACATGGGCAAGAGTGCTTCATCAGCTTTTAAAATGGTTTTCTGCTCAGAAACCATTGCTCAATAACATATCCAAAACCGGACAAATCGGTCCAGGGGAACACCCCCAAAAATTAGTTTTAAAATGGTGAATATGGGGTTTCCTTAGAAATACCAGTAATAATAGGGGCCTAAAAATAATATGCAGTTAGACATATGCAAAAGTGCAATAATAATACCAATAATATGCAGTTAGACCTGGGCGAAAGTACTGCAGAAGCTTTTTAAACGGTTTCCTGCTTAGAGACCATTGCTGAATGACATACATAAAATTGGACAAAATCGGACCACGGGAACAACCCAAAAATGAATTTCAAAATGGCGGATTGGGGTTTCATAAGAAATACCAAAAATAACAGGGATCTACCAATAATTTGCAGTTAGACATTTGCACACTCACCAACCAAACTCATCAAACTCACCAAACTCACAAGCCAAACTCACCCGCCTCACCAAAATCACCAACCAAACTCACCAATCAAACTTACCAAACTCTCCAACCAAACTCACCAAAGTCACCAAAATCACCAAACTCACCACACTCACCAACCAAACTCACAAAACTCACCAAACTCAACAAACTCACCAAACTCTCCATCCAAACTCACCAAATTCAACAGCCAAACTCAACATTGTTGACTTTCGTGAACACAAGAAACAACCCCAAAAAGGAGGCACTATTTTAACGCCTTTTTCAATAAGGCATTTGCCATGGTTTTCACCTGCGAAAGTAGAGGAAACTTCAATTGCTCGGCGGCAAAGTTAGATGCAATAAATTTGATGCAATCTTTCTTCCACACTTATGTTTTAGGACTGGAGCAACGTTTCCGGTTGTGCCAAAGTTCATTTTGAACCAAAACATATTTTCTTGCTATGCCCTAATGTATGTATGTATGTATGTATGTATGTATGTATGTATGTACGTATGTATGTATGTATGTATGTATGTATGTATGTATGTATGTATGTATGTATGTATGTATGTATGTATGTATGTATGTATGTATGTATGTATGTATGTATGTATGTAAGAAAGTTCACATGTACTTTGTACAAAACAGGAAGAACAAATATCGAGTGGTGTGAGCTGTGGGAGCGACAGCAGTGGTGGTAGCAGCGGGAACTGTGTGAGCGGCTCGAGTGGCAACCGCAGCGGCGGGAACGGAGGATATGTTGTAGCGATAGTCGTGTAGGGTGGATGTAGAGACATTACATCTTAACATCTAACAGAAAACTAACTTATAATCATAAAATTAAGAATAAAGACTCTGAATTTCATTCTAATAAACTTTATTATATAATTATATGTATTGAAATGTTCGTCTTTTTTCTTCTAATTCAATCGAATAATATAGATTGTCAGAAATGTATATTTCATTCGACCGAGATGATCGGGTCGAATGGGTTGCATTCACGACAGTCTTACGTAATATCCCATCTGATTGGCGTGATCCTCGCTGTCGTAGGAAGGTGTGGCGAGTTTGAGTTCGGGCGCACGTTCGTGAAGCTCATGAATCGCTGAAACGAGTCGTTCCCATTCAACCAGCCGCCACGCGATTTCACTACGAGTCCGTAGCAGCTTACTCCCCGTCGAAGGTTGGAAATGTCGACGAATATTGATGCAGAGAAATCTCTTAGAAAGTGTTACATGATAACCTATTCCAATAAGTTGAAAATAATCAACTGGTTGATTATTCCTTAGTAGTTCTACACTTCTCACCATATCATCCATATAACTTATGAATGCTGCCCATCTGACTTTTGTGAAAAAGGCACCCTCTTTGGTGGGATATAGTTTCCCATGTCCAGTCACATATTCACGCACATGCACTACGAGGTTGCCTTCATACATCTTCGCAGTCAGGTAACGAATGCTCCCTATAGACTCCTCGAACAAAATCGTATTTTCAAGATTCTACAAAATCGAAAGTATAATCATGAGTCAGTGTGTATGACTAAACGATGAAATCCAGTCATCATCATCTTCTATTAATACCTTTTATGTTAGTTGAAAACTATAAAATTTGAATAAGAGCGAAGTCGCATCATCGAAATCCTATCAACATCTTCATCATCGTCATGGCTTAAAACATTATATCATAAATGTTTATCACATTCGTTTGAATTTCTAAAACATCATCTCGCCATAGAATTTCCAAAATATTTTTTCGTAGAAGAACGATGTATCCTCACATCAACAATGTTGGTAGCCATTTTCTTCGACTTCTCGAGTATACGCTCGATGAACACGACAACGCTAAGTAATATATGCTAAGGAAGGGAAGGGTATGGAAGGATCAATATCGAATAGAGATTAGAAGGTGTGATAACGATTTGGGCTGAGAAGGGAAGTTAGCGATTAAGGAGAGTCGTTCGACATATCCCACCTCACATACAATTCCCACACAATTCCCCTCATGGTAAGTACGGGTATCGACTCAATTAATCATCCGCATCTTAACGACCTGTCAACCTGTCAACTTAATCGATTGACGAGTACCAGATGTCGTGGGCGGCCTTAGAGTATCCCTTCTCACCAATCCACTCCTATCCCCCTCCGCCGACGATATCTGGTACTCGTCAATCGATTAAGTTGACAGGTTGACAGGTCGATAAGATGCGGATGATTGAGTCGATACCCGTACTTACCTTACTACTGACCTGACATTTATGGCGTCGTTGACAGGATTGTTCCAAGGTCGGCTGTGTGTGTTGGAGATAAGCTACTCCGTTTCTGCCATTTTCTGAAGGGTACGGCAGTGGCTATATCTGGACTGTCTTAGAGGTTACTGTACAGCCTGTACCTGGCAGTTGTTGAGAGGGTGGTCCAGTTCCTGCGGTAAGCGTTAAAATTTCGTTGCGTTGCCTCTAGGAGTTGATGATTGCGAAACAGCAGGAATCGGTGAAGAAACAGTAGACTGACCAGCTGAGATTGAAATGGCCGAGAAGTGGGTACGAGGAAGAGGCCGCTTGATTTCTGACAAGGAAGAAATTCCTGTCTATATGGGCTGAAATAATGGAGCCGGCAAGGACAAGCCGGGGGAGGTTGCATTAGAAAACGGCCAGGTGTCATGTCGAGTTTGAAAGAGAAAAATTGACGTTTAAGAAACTGAGATATGACAAAGATAAGGTGAAACGCCTGAGGGAAAATTATTGAAAAGAGCAAGACCCTGTTCTGAGGAGGATCAATCTTCAGCAACAGGCGGAATTCAAGATAAAAGAGTTATTCCAAGAGGCAGAAGGGACAAGGTTGGAGGTAGAAAAAAACAATCTGGAAGCCGATCTGAGGGAAAGAGAACTCCAACAACAGAAAACAGCAAGGTTTGGAGCGGAAATAGAATTAAAGGAGAGGGAGACATGCAGATAAGTGAACTTGGATGCGGCAGAAAGAGAGAGAGTAACAGAAAGACAGAGACAGAGAGAGATTGAGACAACAGACAGAAAGAGACACAAAGACAGATAGATAGACAGACATAAGTGAATTTGGATGCGGCAGAAAGAGAGAAAGTTACAGAAAGACAGAGACAGAGAGAGATTGAGACAATAGACAGAGAGAGAGACAACAGAGACAGAGAGAGATTGAGACAACAGACACAGAGAGAGACACAAAGACAGATTATCTCTATTGAGACAAAAGTGAATTTGGATGCGGCAGAAAGAGAGAAAGTGACAGAAAGACAGAGACAGAGAGAGATTGAGACAACAGACAGAGAGAGAGACAACAGAGACAGAGAGAGATTGAGACAACAGACACAGAGAGAGACACAAAGACAGATTATCTCTATTGAGACAAAAGTGAATTTGGATGCGGCAGAAAGAGAGAAAGTGACAGAAAGACAGAGACAGAGAGAGATTGAGACAATAGACAGAGAGAGAGACAACAGAGACAGAGAGAGATTGAGACAACAGACACAGAGAGAGACACAAAGACAGATTATCTCTATTGAGACATAAGTGAATTTGGATGCGGCAGAAAGAGAGAAAGTGACAGAAAGACAGAGAGAGAGAGATTGAGACAGCAAGTGAGAGATAGATAGATAGATAGATAGATAGATAGAGAGAGACAGACAGACAGACAGACAGACAGACAGACAGACAGATAGACAGACAGACTGTAACAGACAGACTGTAACAGACAGAGACAGAAACAGAGAGAGCGAGAGAGAGAGAAAGGGAGAGAGAGAAAGAAAGAGAAAAAAGACAGAGGCGTAACAGAGAGAGAGAGAGAGAGAGAGAGAGAGAGAGAGAGAGAGAGAGAGAGAGAGAGAGAGAGAGAGAGAGAGAGAGAGAGAGAGAGAGGCGTAATAACAATACTAAACTTTTGACGAAGCACTCAAAAACAGTAGAACTGTTAAAGAGAGAGAGATTGAGACAGCAAGTGAGAGAGAGAGAGAGAGAGAGAGAGAGAGAGAGAGAGAGAGAGAGAGAGAGAGAGAGAGATAGAGATAGATAGATAGATAGAGATGGTTTGGATGGTGACCGGTCAATTCGGCGCCGGTCATTTCGAAAATGTCGCATTTTGCAGAACGCCGAATATCGTTTCGATTCGCTGAGAGTGACTTAGGAGTTAGGGGAACAACGATTCATCCATATTTGAATGCTCGATCGAGGGAACTTGATGGTCGGATGGATCCTATAATATATGGAATATTATGACGGAATTAAATGGCAAATTTGGAAAGAATATAAATTGTCACCAGCGATGTGCAGAGTCTTTAAACAATTTGGCTAAACGAGGGAAGACATTTGCTATGTTTTCTCACGTTTGAAATCCGTTCTGTCGTACTACATTAATGTCGTCGTTGTGTGACAACTTTGGGTCAGTTGATCGAGTTGTTAGTGTTTGATCGCGTTAAATTTTGCCTGTCTGAATTTACTTACGGTAAGTTTTGTCAGTGGAATCGGCGACTAAGCAAGAATTGATCGATTCGACCAAACTAGGGTCAAAAATTGATTGTTATATAGCCAATTTATATCTGTGACCAGCCGAGAACTGCAACACTGGGTCAACCAGCCCATCGTTTGGATGGTGACCGGTCAATTCGGCGCCGGTCAATTCGGCGCCCGTCAATTGGGCGCGGTCAATTCGGCGCCGGTCAATTCGGCGCATGGTCAATTCGGCGCCGGTCAATTCGGCGCCTTTTGTTATCGCTTCTATTTCTACCGACATTTCATCTATAATGACTTTCCTTGATCCCACTTCTAGTTTAAGTTATATTTTAATCGTTGATCCCGCTACTAGTTTAAGTTATATTTTAATCGTCGATCCCGCTTCTAGGTTAGTTTATATTTTGATCGTTCATCCCGCTACTAGTTTTAGTTAGATTTCAATCTTTCAATAAAACACGTAGATGTTGAAATTATAAGCTTCAAACCATTTCACACCTGTTACCGTCTTCCAATTAGCAATTAGATTAAATTCTAGCTAACAGTAGAACCTAACTGACCGTTCACATAATGGTCATTCTCGGTGACTCTCGCTCTTCCTGGGTATCTGTCAAACTCTGGGTTCCTCAAGGTTCCGTGCTGGGTCCCCTTCTGTATATTTTGTTTACCGCTGACATTCCTCGTCTTTTTGCTAAACACTCTGCTGTGGGGCACCTGTATGCTGATGATGTCCAGGCCCTGGTTCATGGTCTTCCTGCTCATCAACTTGCCCTCTGTCAATCAATTGAGTCACTTTCTTCCGATCTTCACTGCTGGATGTCCTCAAATCGCCTCTCTCTAAACTCTTTAAAGACTCAGCTGATCTGGTTTGGCACTCGCCAGCAGCTCCTCAAGCTTGATTATGCAATTCTCTCCCAGCGGTTTCCCCTCTTCTCCTTCTCGACAAGTGTTCGTGATTTGGGTGTCATTCTTGACAGTACTCTTTCGTTTGCTGACCACATCTCTAGCCTCTCTCGGTTTAGTTTTTATCATCTAAGGCGTCTTCGTGATGTCCGGCGTTCTGTTCCTTCCTCTACTTTCACCTCCATGGTTCATGCCTTTATCTGCTCCCGCATTGATTATTGTAATTCGCTACTTATTGGCCTGCCAAAATCCCGTCTGTCTCCACTTCACTCGGTCTTAAACGCAGCTGCTCGTCTGATTGCCCGCCTTCCACGCTACTCCCATATCTCGACTTTTATGTCTGAGCACTTGCATTGGCTTCCGCTCACTGCGCGTATCCAGTTTAAAATCCTGTTCCTCACCTCTCGAGCATTCCAAGGTCAAGCTCCTCGTTATCTCTGTGATCTTATCTGTCGACCTCTTTCGGCTGCCTCTGGCCGTCCTCTCCGTTCTTTAGACCGACATGACCTCTTGGTCCCTCGGACCCGGACTTCTATGGCTCAACACCGTGCTTACGCATCTGTTGGCCCGTCCCTCTGGAATGATCTTCCTTCCATGACTCGTTCTCAGATCCTAGCTGGGGGCATTTCTGCTACTTCTCGCTGTCTTAAGACTTTTCTTTTCTCACGGCGCTCCTCGCACTGGGAGCGCCTCTGATTAGGTTGTACTGCGAGAGGCGCTTTATAAATTCGTAAGTACAATACAATACAATACAATACTGTTGCTAGACTTTTGTATGCCGCCCCGGCTTGGTGGGATTCGCTTCGTCTGCTGATCGATCTAAGATTGATCGCCTAATTCGTAAAATGAAGCGGTTGGGTTTCCTAGACCAAGATTTTCCATCGATTGACATTCTTGTTAAGCATATGATCTTAGGCCTAGACCACACAACTTTTCACTTCCTGCTAAAGATTATAGAAATTTTATTTCTCGTATCTTGTTTGATTGTTAACTTTATATTTCTTTGACATTGTTGTTACTTGACTTTTATATGTACCCTAATGCGGTCTGTCATTTGGCTTTTGAATAGACGAATATATATATATATATATATAATTATATCGTGTTCGAAATGGATTGAAGTGTGGCAACGGGGAGATATAAGATTTCCACGGGCGGATGAACGAAACGACAGTCGACCTTACTGAGCGGAAACCGGCACAAACAGCTCTTTTGTGTATAATAATAATAATAATAATAATAATAATAATAATAATAATAATAATAATAATAATAATAATAATAATAATAACGACAATTTATATGGCGCCGTAACGCGGCTACAAGGGCGCCTTACAACTCTAGCAGGCAGGATAAGCCTTAGCAAACAAATAAGGTTTAAGCTTCGATTTGAATGAGTCTACTGAGTCGGCCAGTCTGATGACGGGTGGAAGACTGTTCCAGCATCTGGGACCGGCGACCGAGAAAGCGCGATCGCCGAAGCGCGTCTTCATCCTCCGCACGCGAAGATCAGTCTTGTCTAGAGATCTAAGTCGCAGCTAGGACGCGGAGGAATGAGTCTCGGTGCAGAGGTCACGCAGATACTCTGGCGCTGCCCCATGGAGTGATTTGTAGACAAGCAGACAGAGCTTGAACTCGATACGGAATGGGACAGGCAGCCAGTGCAGAACGTCGCGCAGGAGCGGCGTGACGTGATCATACTTTCTCCTGTTGCAGATGAGCCTGGCTGCGGCGTTTAGCACCGACTGGAGTCCGTCCAGGAGACACGCAGGCGCGCCGGCCAGCAAGCCGTTGCAGCGGTCCACTTTGGAGACGACGAAGGCAGCAGCGAAAGGCAGGGACTTGATACAGCTCCTGATGAGACGGAGCTGACGAAAGCAACAACCGACTGTCCAGGCGATATGGCGCCTCATGGATAAGTCAGACTCCAGCACAACGCCAAGATCACGCACCGACGATGAAGGCACGATCGAAGCCCCGCAGACGCTCAACGAGCCGGTGTCTAGGTACAGGCAACGTCTGCTGGAGGCACACCACAGAAAATCGGTCTTCTCGGGGTTAAGCCGCAGTCTGTTTGATCGCATCCATTCGGCGATCCGCTCGATACCAAGCTCCATGCGCTGCCGCTGGTATGCAACCGTTGATGGAGGTCCTGACGTGTAGAGCTGCGTGTCATCGGCCTAGAAATGTGTATTGTGCATGATGGGGCAGAGCCAACCAACAAATCCCGGACATGGAAGAAGATCTTGAATTTGATTCTGTCCTTCAGAGGGAGCCTGTGTGGTTATGAATCTCTGATATTATGCTAAGATATTAGAGAATTTTGGTAGATTAGCCACTTGCCGAGTGGCGCAGTTCAGGAAGGACTGGAACTGCAGTAAGCTGTATATCTGTAAGCCTGCAAAGATGTTTTTGGTCTTCCGTTATCTGCTTGACGACCTATCACTCTTTCTTAGAATCCCACCAAGTGTCCATCCCTTTTCTATAAATTATCTGAGTACACTTTTAGCTCCAGAATTTCTATTTTGGTGTAAAACTTGTGGGCCTATTACTGAATGCAATATTACTCTAATTTGTTTACATATGACGTAACAATGACATCATGTTTAATGTTAAACTGTGCAAGTTTTCATAAACTATTGGTCGTTCTTATCTTTTTGTCTTCAACCGCCTTCGATCTGAAGATTGACCGAACCACGAACAATTTTGCCCCATCCACTTCTGTTTCTTGTCTCTTTGAACACCGGGTCGATTTTATGTTATTAGTCCATCCCATTTTAGGTCTTCATTGAACTCTTAATTTAGAACTGCGCCTTGGATAATCTCCTTCTCCAGACAATCTTCACTCTTCCGCAGCCCATGCCCGAAATATGGAAGCTTCCTGCGTATGATCAAACCAAGTGAACTCTATCCACTCCATCAGTTTCCACACCCATTCTTTTGTTTTCCCCTACGCCCATGTTATCCTGAGGATCTGGCGCAGACGATTCATTTCAATTGAGTTGATTCGTGCCTCCTCATCCTTTTTAATGGTTCGGCTCTCACAACCATGCATTGGCACTGGCCAAACAAGATCCTTCACAAGTCGTATCTTCGTGGCATGCAAGATGTGTGATTTTTCCGTACCTGTTTCAATGCTTCCCCAGTACATTGTCCATTCGCTAGCGTCCCTCACAGCTATCTCCGCCAAGGTGTTGAATACGTATGGTTAAATCACAAACCTCTGTCGGAAAGAGGCGCATGTAAAGTATATAAGAAATGAAACTTTCAACGGTTATAACTTTCATTTTTTATTCTAAACATTACACTGTAGGCCTAACTGGTTTGTTTGCAATCTACAGGGCAATCATAGTTTCTGTATTGGTGAATTGAGAAAAAAGATAATTATGCACCTTTATCTTTGCGTTTGTTGAAATTTTCGCTGTTGGTGCAATGGTTTACTTGATTTTATGAAACAAAAGTTTTATTTTCTTCAGTTGTCCTTCTTCTATCTGTTGTCGAATTGGAAGCGCAAATCTGTACAAAACGCAATCTGACCGTTACGGTAGATGACATAATGAGGCTCTACTTCGATGGCCTTGAGATAACTGGGCTTCCAAATGCCGAAAACTGGACTCGACCGGACGTTGTCGACCTTCCTTGTAGTACGAGATTAATAGCGATTCATGGAAGAAATGGACCGGAATGGCAAGAGGGGGGTTTTCTGGCGTCAACTGATGATGACTATGTTCTGACCAAATCTTCTTGGAAATGTTCAAATATCAGTTATAACGGTTGGGAGGAAATTGATTTTGACGATTCCGCTTGGATGTCAGCCGTGGAGTTTGGTCCTAATGGAGAAATGCCTTGGGGGTTCATACCTGGCATTAGTTCAAACGCTGTCTGGATCTGGTTGAGGCAATGGAATGGTCAATTTAATTCGACTTATGAAGAGATGGATTTGGAGGTGTACTGCAGAAAGAAATTTGGTAAAATCAAAAGTTTATTGCATTTGTATGATTATTTGTTTCATTAGCGCGTTTTGCCCAGTATTACAATATTGGAACGCTTTGAAAATAACTTATATACTTGGAACGCTTTGAAAATAACTCATATGTTGGAAATTAAAGCCATATATATTTATTTATTAAGGAAATTTATATAGCGCCACTCGGGAACTTATCAGTACAATGTAATGCACTATTCAATACGATGTAAAAGTAATCGTAATCTCGAAATTTCTAAAGCTCCCAAAACAGAAGTCGCGTGAAACAGGTATTCACTGGCGTTTAGTCTTAATCGGTTCCAGGTCAAGATCAAACAGGGTCAGGCAGACAGACAGTAGGACGGGTGGTGTCTAAAGTTGAAACGGCGAGGGAGGTAAGGGGCAGAGGAGGAATCAGGATAAGATTTGTGAAGGAGCAGTGTTTTCAGTTTTGAGTGAAAGACATGTGGAGAGATAGCAAGAGGTGATGTTTTGGTGAGTTCATAGGATGGATAAAAAATTTGTCGTAGAACTGGCGGAAGCTTGTTCAAGAGAGGTGGAACAGCTATGGCTATGGAGCGATTGGCAAATTTTAGCGATGAGGTGACGGAAGGGCGGAGAACTGTTAGGGGGAAGAGGAGCGGGTTGAGCGAAGTGGTTGAACCGTGAACAGCTGAAGTGTATTGTAGGTGGGTGATACGTAATATATCAGAGCAATCCTATAGCTAAGATGCTTAATGTCATTACGAAAAAAATATTACATCAGTTAGCAAAACAATGCACATTAAGCTTGAAGAGACACCAGTGGCGGGCCACGCACACACGTAGAACAAACCAACGGATTCCCGTCGACAGCCGACAGATGGCATGGATGTTCAGAGTCTTTGGACGAAGTAATGTCGATAGAGTAGAGCGGCGACAAGTGATAGCGCTCGCAGACACGATATATATATATATATATATATATATATAATATTCGTTTATTGAGAAGAAAAGACAATCTGACAAAAACGCAGAAATGCTTACACGAGTGATAATGTATAATTAAAGTTCATTAGATTATTTTAGAATAAACTAGTAAATATTTTTATATAATGATCTGGGAATAAATTGAGAGTTGTCCTTGGTTGTGTGCTCTTGGTCTTAGTTGGTGAGAGGAGGGGGTCGGAGTGGAGGTAGGATTTGGTGAAGTACATGCTTAGAGTTGTGTAATATGGAGAAAAGGAGTTTCGCATCGGCTATATTGGCAAGTTCAGAGACTGTTGGAAAGGATTGTTCTAGATAACCTAGGCGTTTCGCTCATTTTAATAGTTTTTCCAGGCGTTCTTTAACGGAAGCCAGGGTAAGACCCCACCAGGATGGGGAGGCATATAGAAGTTTGCAACGGTAGTGGCTTTGGTTACATTATGTGGGGCGTGGTGGCTCAGTGGTAAGTTTAGCGCCTTGTGACCGGAGGGTTGCAGGTTCGAATCCCACCCTAGCCGCTGCGTACGGACCTTGGGCAAGTCCTTCACTCGCAATTGCTCGTGGCGCTTCGGCGTGAAACTTCCGGCACAGTATCAAATGCTGTAGTCGGGAGCGCCTCTGAGTAGCAGTTGACTTCGAGAGGAGCTATAGAAATATCCGAATAAATAAAATAAAAAAATTATGGATGGATGAGGAAGAAAGGCAGTGGGTTTTGAGTTTTCTGATCGCATAAAAAGAGGAAGAGCAGGTTGCTGTGAGGTGGTCTATAATTATTGGCTGTGAGTTTGAGATCATTCTGAAGGATGACACCCAGTATCTTCAAAGTTTTAACTCGGGTAATATTAGCTAATGGAGGAGGAGGGTCAAATTGGTGTCGAGGGCGGAAAATTATCATTTCTTTAGATTTAGAGCTATTTAAGGTAAGGTAATTGGCAAAAGCCCAGGTAGAGATTAAATGCAGTTCAGATGGAATAGTATGAGCTTGAGAGGATCCAGTAAGGAGGTAGGTGTCACCTGCAAATTTGAACATAAGATTAAGAGGCTGAAGAGTGCAGGTCAGAACCAGTAATGGAGAAGTTGGTATAGGTCCTTGAACTATACTAGGATTGATTGGGAGGAGAGATGAAGAGTGACCTTTGAATATAGTCAGGTGTGAGCGTTCAAGATGATATTCAACTAGCCAGTTATAGATTTGGTCTGGGATATCAAGAGTGGAGATTTTATCAAATAGGGCAGAGTGCTTAACAGAGTCAAATGCTTTGGAGAAGTCAAGGGAGATTATTGAGACATATTCGTTGGTTTTTAGGAGGAGTTGTGTATGATGTATGATAGATTATTATGGCTGCAGAGGTGGAACCAGTGGGTCTGAAAGCGAATTGATCTGAAACTAGGGATTCAAGGGGGCTTTGGAAAAGGGTAGGGTAGGCCTATATAAATCTCTGAACTATTTGCTTTTCGACTATTCTGGAGAGAACAGGGAGGATGGAAATTGGGCGGAAGTCAGCATTTTGAGAGGGGGAGTTGGTTTTAGCTTTAGGCCGGATGATGGCTATTTTCCATTTGGGAGGGATAAAATGGGATAGGAATGAGAGATTGATAAGGTGAGAGAGAGGTAATGAAAACAATGGGGCGGTGAGTCTAAGAAACCAAGCAGGTAGGTTTTCATATCCAGTGGCAGTAGGGTGCAAATGGTCGAGAAGATAGAATAGTTGGTATTCTTCAATGAAGGGGTATTTGGGAGGGGCTGTGAGTCGGAAATTTGGAGGGGAGTAGTTTTGGTCGGTGGAGATAGAGGAGTAATGGAGGTTAAGGTCGTCAGCAGTGATGTGTATAGAGTAGTTGCTTTCAGGATCTTTGTTAGTAAGGGATTTTACTTTATTCCAAAGAGGTATAGGACCTTAACGAGGATTAACGTTTTTGAAGTCACAAGAAATTTCTTTTGAAATAGCACGGTTAATTTTGAGGGAGAGAGGAGGCTTTTTCAATTTTGTTTTATCGCATTAAACAGTTTTTGTGACGTAGCTTCTGTTTAATCTCTGGCGTTGTGTACGGTGGGTCACTGGAACTAACAGTAATTGTTCTTTCAGGATAAAATTTGTCCAGACAACTGAGGGATTCGTAGTAGAACTGTTTCCAGGCTTCTTTAGGGTTGCTAAGGCGGAGGAGATGCTGGGGTCGTAGTCTTCAAGGTAGATGAGCAGATTGGCATGTTGATCAGGAGTTCGTATTCTGAAAGTTTTCTTGATTTTAGACTTGTTCAGGTTTATGATGTTAGATGATGTGGAGGCTATGGTGGCTTTGTGATCAGTTTTAATCACAGAGCTAACGGCTTTGATGTTACTGTAGATAGGCAGGGAGGTGAGAATGCGGCCGAGAAAATTTTCTCCTCTTGTTGGCTGCTTGACTATTGAAGTTATTCCAGTTAATTCAGATAGTTTATTAATATCCAGTGTGTTGAGGTCTCCAGCAAGAATTATATAAGCATTGTTGTTTTTGAGCATTAGTTCATCAATGTTATTACCGAGTTGTAGGAGGAGAGAAGTCGTTTGATATTTCGGAGCTGGTGGGTGGCATAAAGCTCCAACATAGTAGATTTGGCCAGATTTTTCAGTAGTTATCCACAGGAGTTCAAAGTCTTTGGTGCTTTCTTTAGGTTGATAAGGCTGTGCTTCAAGGTGGTTCCTGGTGATGATGGCAACTCCGCCTCCCTTTCTGCCGTTTCTATCTTTGCGGAAGATGGTATAGCCTGGGATTTGGATGAGAGAGTCAAGGTGTTTGGATTTAAGGTGTGTTTCGGTTATGACGAGCTACCGACGAGCAGTCCCTCACTGGTAGAAGATGACGCACGTCCTGCAATTCGTCGAAGCAAAAGGAGTACTCAGAAAAGCCATTCGTCGTGTGTCGGTCAGTAGATTGAAGAACCACCAGCGACTAACGGTCGAGGTCACTCCAATGACCTGCGTCGGTCGTCCTCCACCGAGACGAAAGCACAGGCGGCGCACAAGATCTTATGGCTCAGGCTCGATTGTACACCAGAAGGTTTGCCTGATGCAGTCACATGGGCCAACGCGACTAGCGAACCTCTAAACGTACAAAATCCTTGGCAAAACCCACGAATTAGTCCTGCGCGCAAACCTAGGACCATAGACTCCAACATGCTCGAAGTTACTGAGCAAATTCTGCATTTTGATGAAAAATCCGTCGAAAGCAGAAATCGATCAACGACCGACATATCGGATGACATGCGTAGAACAACCAATCATAAAGTGAATATAAATGAGCTCCTGCCACTGTTAGCAGGTTTTCTCAGAAAAATCTATCGAAAAAATTACGAATTTCAAAAGGCTCAAGTTGTCAGATATGGTTTTTGAAGGAGATGCGGTCACATGGGCCGAGATGGGTAGATTGGTGACAGAGAAGTCTAGTCATCCCATATCGCCATCCGCATGGAGATAGAGATCCAACACGTTGGTCACACGTCTGCAGCTGAGGTCTGACTCCTGTCCCTTTTTTCGACCGGGACAAGGGGTTCTAACGTCTATCCTCATTATTACCTGAATGAATAACCATCAACGGCAACATCTTCTCTCCCTCTGCCGATCTACATTCAGTGGCGGTTATCACCCATTCGACATCGTCGCTACAGTTGATGGAACGGCCGACGATTTCGACTTCTTTTCGTACCTGCAGTTCCGACATATGCTGCATCTTGGACTTCTTTGTCAACGGTCAGTTCCGTTAACGAATCGACAACGCCGTCATGTAGTCAAGTCCAGTGGCGGCTCTACAGGGGGGCGATTGTCCCACGAGATGAGTTTGTGGCCCCCAGTGGTCCCCAAAATTTGAGTCTGATCTACTATGAAATCTAGTATTATTCAATTTTGAATTTTTCAAAGTTATCACAAACTTACTTGCTTAAACATGATGCATGATGAAATCCGATATTATTTATTCGTGGTATTTTCACAGACACGACCCCTACTTACTTGCTTAGAGTCATAATTATTTGCACGATGCAGAAACTACTTCTGGCTATCCTTCTTGTCTTGAAATGGAGCTGCATGTAACTATATAATAGAGATCACTGCTTGTGATCGAATTTCCGTTCATGGACGTTGTAGTTTCTCACATGTTGGTCAAGTTGCCACTAGATGAGCGATATTCTGGAGGAGTTTATTAGTCCTTAATCCATAGGCCTACACTAGCAAAGACACCCTCAATGAAATCTTGGTAAAACGGGCAGATAAAGTTAGGATCAGATAACAGAAGGTGTTAAAGATTCTATTTATTTTATCGCCGTTGATGAAACAAAAGATATTGGCCACAAGCAACAGCTCTCTTTTGCAATACGAGTTTTCCCAACAAGAAAGTTAACGAATGCTTTCTAGATTTCAAACCTGCAAACGCATTAATTGCGCAGTCACTGTCAGGGCTTATTTTAGGCTTTACATACATAGGGTTTAGGCATCGGGTCATATTTAGCGTGTCAATGTATATGATGGTGCAAATGTAATGAACAGGATCATTACGAGCGGTGTAAATAAGGATGTATACTTGGCCTTGGTTGCCTCGGACGTGTCCACTGATCACTGCCCTTTGTTTCTCCATAAGAACTCAAATTTATCCGTTGTAAAATCACTTACCACCATTTTAAGCCAGCGTAGCTAGCGCTGCTGACTTTTAAAGTTAGCGGCTGCTTTGAGAGTTAGGCGCCTCACAGGCAGCCAGAATGCGTATGTGCATTTCTCTCCATATCACTCATCTCCCACTTTTATTCACCTAATCTATTATGTTAATCATCTATCATTCCCTCATTTTCAGCTGTACCATGGTGCGGTGTGACACCATGCTTTACGAATAAACGTATATATTAGGGTGTTTTTATGGTGCACGTGATATTTTTGACTCAAAGATTTTTGAACGGCCAGGTCGAATTATCATGTCAATTCATATATACACTAGGGTGGAGTGAAAATGGCAAAAAAAATTTTTGTAAGCAAACGTTTTCCAATAGCGATGGAAAGTTGCCAGCATGTGAGTGTAATTAGTGCTCAAAATATTGTTGATTTTGCTTTGCGTCTTCTGCCCTCTACCGACGGTTTTATATTTACCATATCAAATTCTTTGAATAACGTCAATGTGGTGCATTATTTTTCTTTTTCCTCAACTGACTGTCGTCGAACTGTTACAATTCATGAAATGCACATTCAAATCAGTTGCGGAAATTGCCTCTGGTGTGTTACAGGATAATATAATTGTAACCAGGGGCGTAACTTTGGTCTAAAAAGTGGGGGGTACCAATTTCTTACATGAAGGAAGCAAGGCGTTGACTGCGATCTCTGGGAAGGCAAAATAATAAAATATTGATTGGCATTGTTCATGAAGTGGGGGGTACGGTACCCCAGCAGAAAGAATGGGGTGGGGTACGATTACCCCTCGTTCCTCCGACAAATTACGCCTATGATTGTAACGCCTAATGAATGCAGCGACATTACTGAAAGGAAGAAAATTAGGAGAGAGCGAAAGAAGTCCCGAAGCTCTGTCCAAGCAGGATGCGCCAGTGTACGACTGTGAGTGTTGAGGGGATTTTCCAGAGAGTAATCTAAAAGAGGTCCGAGTCTGGTTTGAGGGGGGGGGTGCAGATCAAGAGAGGAAGCAGAGGAGCTGTGAAGGGGGGTGTTATTTAGGGCGAGGAGAATTGGAAGGCAGAGGATCAAATTAGTCAGGGTAGAAGTAGGCCCTACTTGAAAAGGTGAGACTTCAGTTTGGGGTGGAAAGCCCGGAGATAGATAGAGGAACATGAGGAGAAAGATGGAGGACGGGTTGGAATGATGATGGAGGAACCAAGAATCTGCGGAATTCAAGGGGGAGATCGTTCCAGAGGCGTGGTGCTCTGTTGGATTTGACTGGGTTGGAGAACTTGGGATGAGTAACGTGACCGGATATCGAGAAAGACTGAAATAGGAGGAGGATCGGTTGCCTGAATGGTGAAGAGACCGCGGAGGTACTTGGGCTGGATATATTGTAGGGAGTTATAGGTTAGTGATAGGACTTTGAAGTGGATTCACTCTGGGATTTTTAGCCAATGTAGAGATTTGACTTTTGGATAAGTTGCAGACGCTTGATTTTGGTGGATTCAAGATTGAGGAAGAGGGAATTGCTGTAATCAATGAAAAATAGAGGTAACAATGGTAGAGGCAGTTTTAAGGTCGATCTTGGGCCGGATGCGACGGTCACAAATGTGTCTGAAGCAGGAGCGCGATAGGTTTGAGATGTGGTTAGAGAAGGAGAGGTGTGGGTCACAAGTAATGGACTGGAGGGGGGTCCGATGTGAAAGGTAAGAAGCGATGAGTTAGTCGATGGGTGTATGGAAGGGTTAGGCTTTTCTTGATATGATCAGGAAGACCTAGGATTATGAATTCTGTTTTGGAAAGGTTAAGGCAGAGGAGATTGGATGACATCCATTGCGAAATTAGGTTAATCACGTTGAAATATTGCATCGACGGTAGAGGGCAGAAGATGTCATTTGAAATTTAAAATATTTTGTGTGTTTCTTACTCTACCTAAGTTGCAACTTTTGCCCACTATTGGAATTCATTTATTTTAAAACAATTTTTTCACTCCACCCTAACATACAGGCTATATCCGAAATTATATCTTGATAGCTGAGCATTTAGGACTTGCGCAAGGCGACCGAAATTAGGAACCCAGTGATCTTCTTCGTTTTGGTCTAAATTTTGATGTCACGACGTCTGTTCTTCGTGTTTTCGATCTTCTTCTTATAGTATTTAATTATTATGTTAGATTATTGTGTCTTTCCCATGTGAGGTGGCAAAATTGACTGAAAAAAGTTAAATTTGGTTGATTGGCAATACTGAAGAGTTATGCGAAGCCACCTACACGATGAGAGGTTTAAGGGTGTTGTTTAATTTCCATACGCAAACAGAGTTTGGATGACAGCGTTAAAGAAACGGTTGTATGACACTTCTTCTTTGGGAAGATCACGGATTCCAACGACGGATGAGCATCATGTTTGGGATAAGCTATGATGTCTTCCCAAGGAATGTCAAAATCTCCACAAATATATTTCTAGGAAACCTGAAATCGAGGACGGAAAGCGTGATGCTTCCAGGATTCCCTGCAGGATCTCTTCAATATTGCGCTTCGTAATCGTATCGTAATAGTAATTGTAATCTCCAGACTTCTAAAGCGCCCCTCGATGGCCCAGCACAAGGCACCAGCCTATTTACGAGCGCCTATTCAAGATGTCATAACTATAAGCAAGACAGGAGAGGAGGATCGGCAGTTTTTCCAAGTACAACATCAAAAAGGACGACATGTTTCCACGGCAGGCATAGATGCATTGTCACACTTGCAAAGCAATCAGACAGAGCGCTGGCAGGATCAGCAGCATTTGCAGAGCGTGAGGAACGATATCGTGCAAGCACAGTTGTAGCGACCGGAGTTTCTCTGTTGGAAACGTCATCTGAAGAAAAGGCGTCATCAAATAGCTCAGAAAAAAGCCAGAACCTTCATCGCCTGCTGGGTCACCAAAGCGAGGCAGAGGAACAATCTCTGTAGTTATCTGTGATGTTGCAGCAGTTCTAGATCGCACCAAAAGCCTCTGGCAGTTTCTCTACTCTTGCTGCATCCAATCTATATGCAACACCAGCTGGTGTGCTGATCGTAAGTCCTTCTGAGAACCATCCAGCAAGGAAAGATAACCGTGAGCTTTAACAGCTGAGATTCGTGAATCTTTCGATACACCTTAAGTACTGGTTCATTTGTTCGTCACTCAATGAAACCCAAACGAACGATCGTCAATTCTTGAAGGGAATCCATATTTATCCAGATAAGGAAGTCTCACAGGTCGCCTTAGCAGCATTTTATCGACACCCTTGGTCTCTTTCTGAGAACTTGGTTGGCCTCAGCCTTTTTGACGATTGAGTCATCGTCGACGAAAAACAACGCATGGTCTACAGCATGCGCAACAATCAGGGATTCGACGAGACATGATCCACCTACAAAAGCACTACCCGATTTCTTCACTACTTCTACCACCAAACTTTCCCAGATCCCCGGATTGGGTTACGCTTTTCTTGATTGAGACCCGCAACAATGAGAGTCAGAACAATCCTGTACACAGTGAGGCACAAGAGATGAACGGTGCAGCGAAGAAAGGAGTGGCTTATGCAGTCCTTCAATGAAACCTTGGTCCGAAAATGAGGAAGAGTAATTTGATCTGCAAATGGTCGAGTACCATCGAAACAAATTCCCAAAAGCACTAAAGGGACTAAATAAATGACAAATAAATGAGTTCTTTTGCTTTTGACTTATTTTTTATGTTTGAGTGTTGAAATTGTTTGGATCTTTGAAAATTACAATGTATCACATTGTTTTCTCTGTGGTAATTCTTCCGGGGATTTGCGCAAGTTCTAAATCTATTCCGATTTTCATCTAATTTGGCAAATGTTGATGTTTCTCAAGGTGGAACACAAAAACAAACTGGCCGATATTAATTTTGAAACTTTATTTTAAGACACACCCTATATATATATATATATATATATATATATATATATATATATATATATATATATATATTGTTGGATGTGGTGACATGGCACACATCGCAACACTCCTTTGTTCGGTCACACTTGAGTAATTGAGACTGGTTATACTGGTTCAATGGAAAGGCGATGGGTTGAAAGGAAACGGGCTTAAGAGGAGTCGAGAAAGAACACGAGAAGAGAGAGGTCGATGTTACAATTGAACAAAGAAGATCTATGTTTAAACTTTCGATACTGATAGTACGGTTATTGTTGAAAGACAGTTTTAATATGAATACAGAAGCAGGACAAAAAGGTTCTACGTCTTCGTCGCTTTTGTTGAACAGACTGTTGGCGTACGGATATCATACCCCTATAAAGACACGAGGCCTAGACATGGACGAGCAGTATGCCACAAATGGGAGCCCGTCCGAACAGGATTGGAATAACAGACAGGAGAGCCAGGAACGAGTTTATGGTGGTCGACGGTGGTCACGGTCGATTTTGGAACGGGGACTGAATGCTACGTTCGTTCGTCGAGGAAACTGGTCGCGATACGGCTCGGAACAAGGTCAAGGTCGTTGGTGTGCAACGGTTGTCCGAAGAGGGAGTGGCTCGAACTACAGGGCGGGTCAACGTCAAAACTGGTCAGTTGAGAATGGCAGACATGCGTGATCTACGACAGTGAATGACGGACAGAAGGACGTGTCGGTTGCGAGTGTTCGACGACAGTTTCGGAGTGGGAATACGTCTACGTCTGGTCCGGGAGTTCAGTGGATGCAATGCCAGAGTCGCGGACGGTCACGTGCGATGATGGAGTGTTTTCGGTCGTCGGAAATGCCCGAAAATCTCATGGTTCGTCTGACTACGCCAGGGGTGGACGGTCAGATGTCTTCGGTGAGGGACAGTCGAGTGTCTTTGACGCGGGCCAGACGATTGTCTTCGATGCCGGACGGTCAGATGTCTTTGGTGCGGGATGGTCAAGGGACGTTGAGACGGGACGAGCAGTCGGTGGCTGATGTACGTGAACGGTCTATCGAGGATGGTCGCGGCAACAACACGAATGTCAGGTTACATACTTTTGCCTATTGTATGTGTGGACGCCGTGTAGAGTGGTCGGAATGGGACTAAACTTTAGGTGCCTAACGATGGTAGAATAAAGGCGTAGTTTTGGTTTATGTTAGGTTGAGTGAGAGATACTTAATTTAGTTTTATTGTTGACGATAGGGAATCGTTCAACTCCGATAGAGATGACTTTTAATGGATAGTCGGTTTTTTTATATTGCGTTACGTAATGAACTTTTAAAGAAGTGTAGTAACATAAAGCGTTGAGTACTTAACGTGTTAATGTCAGACTAAACTTTGGTGTTGGTTGAGGTGCTTGGATAGGGATCTTATATGATTTTTCCTGTTACAATAATTTCAACTGATGAAGTCCTGGAAAGTGACTTGTGTGTCTAGTTATGACAAATGATTTAACTCAAAGTGCAAGGTTCAAGCATTACTATGGATGGAAGAGGTCTTATATTGAACGTTATGATTTTTGCTGGAGAATGATATAAGTTGGTTTAAGGTTAATCAATACCGGATGTTTATATGAGTTTTTTGTTGTTGTAGACAGGGTGCTTTTTGTTTCGAAATCGCTTATCGACTGCTTCTGTTGCCTGGTTTTGCTGTAGAAGTGTGTTGAAAGGTTGTGTCTGAGGTGGTTGGTATGTGGTGATGAGTAGAGTTTGGATGTTGAGGGAACATGTCGCGGCTGTGTCCAGTGATATGTCGTTCTTAGGAGGTGGGTGCCTTTGAGGAGTCCTTGGGTAGGATGTCCTATGGTGTTTTGGAGGTGGGTGCCTCTGAGGAGTCCTTGGGTAGGATGTCCTATGGTGTTTTGGAGGTGGGTGCCTCTGAGGAGTCCTTGGGTAGGATGTCCTGTGGTGTTTTGGAGGTGGGTGCCTCTGAGGAGTCCTTGGGTAGGATGTCCTGTGGTGTTTTGGAGGTGATTGTGGCACCTTATTGAGGACGTCATGGAGTAGCGGTTATGTTGAGATGGGTGTGTGTGTGTGTGTGTGTGTGTGTGTGTGTGTGTGTGTGTGTGTGTGTGTGTGTGTGTAGTGTGTCTCTAC